>VWZZ01004613.1:116734-149524 GCA_013399095.1 Psophia crepitans | reverse complement strand
AAGGGGAGAGCAAGAGGAAGGGGTAGGGGTAGGGGAAGGAGAAAGGGAAGAGGAAGAGGAAGAGGAAGAGGAAGAGGAAGAGGAAGAGGAAGAGGAAGAGGAAGAGGAAGAGGAAGAGATGTCTCTTGCTATACTTCATGCTGCTCCTAAGGTGGCTTTATTATCTCCACTGCAGTCAGGCAGAGGAGAGGCACAGATATTCAAAATATTGTAGTCCTTCACTCTTTAGCACCCTGACTTCCAAACCTCAAGGGAACTACTGAGAAATCAGTGTAGGAATGTAGGCAACTTAACAAATACTGCATAAGAAGCCTCAGAAAACTTCTGCCTTAGACCTCAGTCTTTCTGTGGTCTAGCTCCTCTGAAAAACAGAGCTGATGTTCTTCCAGAAAAGGTCTCTCTCTTTACAACACTCTGATTCATCCCCAGGGCAGGTTTCCCCATGTGCTGATCAAAGGAATCTGATGGAAAATTTGTTGCACTAAATAATTAAATATTAGAAGATGTAAATAAAAGACACTGAAGTTAGATTGTAAGTAAACTCATTTCTGCTTTTCTGAGTTTGAATTCTTTGATTTACCCTCTTCCTGACACATTTTTAAATGGCTTGATATTGCATTTCCTCTCTATACCAAAGATCTGCTCTTTCTCGCTCTCTTTAATGAACTTTAAGGCAAGTCTTACACAGAGGCTCTGCAGACGCGTATGTAAATGGAGGTAACTCTGCAACTGCTCCCTGTGTTTCACAGTGCTAGCGCTGGGGGCTTCTATGCTCGTCCAGTTGTGAATGTGCAGATCACGCACGAGCCATTTTAGAGACTGAGAACCCGGCCTCTACTTCATGACTGATTAACTTCCCCAGGGGCTGTCACTGATGCACAAAATTGTGATTTCGAACATTTTATTGCAAGTAAATACATATGGAGACAGAGAACCATCATGTTTTTGGAGACTTTTTGAAATCTTTTGCAGGAGGAAAGACATTTTGGGGTTGAGCAGTGAAAAAAGCAGCACTGAGAATATAGGTCAAGACATTAATATAAATTTGATCACTTCCTTTTTATTCACCAACATTCCTCACAATAAATCAGATCACCTCCTCACCCGCACACCCCCCGCACACTTCACCCTTCCTGTCCTGATTTTGGATCACCGAATGTAAATCTGTGACAAGGGTATCTATATATAATATTAATGGTGCTGAGGAGTGTTGGTGTGAAGCGTGAGTACTTGCCAAGTAAGGAGTGATCAGAGCAGAGCTGTTCATCCTCTGCAGCATGCTCTACATCATCTGCAGGACAAATGTAACATCATTAGGCAAAAAAAGGCAGCCATTCTGCAAGGAAATGGCTAAGTTGGAGGTACCAATCAATCTCACCAAGCGAGATTCCCTGTGATACTGTCAGAAGCAACAGACAAAACAGATTGCAGTGTAGATCATGGGGCTGTTAAAAAAGGGGAAAAAGAAAATAAAAAAAAGAAAGAAAAAGGGAAAAAAAAAGAAGTAAAAACCCAACAATTCCTTCTCCTCTACCCTTTTCCCTATTCCTCCCCCCACTTTCTAAGATTAACTCATGAAACGAGTTGTCACTGATGTGAATCCATTTACCAGACAGTCCAGGCTTGGTTGCTTTATGCTTAAAAGCACAGGATTGAGCATCGATGTTTGGTGGTTAATTTAGTAAGGCATAAAGTCGCAGCTGAAGGCAAGGTCTATCAGCATTGCAATGGGCTGTATTAAAGTCAATAGACATGAATTGTGAACTTAAAAAGAGTCATTAAGGGGCTCCTGAAAAGAAGTTAAAATACATAAATAAAAAGTAAGCTAGAACAGTTCCAGTTATCATCATTATTTAAACTCAAATTGCAATTAAATCATTTTCTCAGATACTTACAAGTCTTATTGACCCTTTACCTTGATAAATGTCTGCTTTCAATTTGCAGTTTTCTCCTTATCTAGGACCTGTACACACAGGTCAGTGGGAATATTTGTGCTGCCTGCAATGGACAGTGAGTGAGACCAACCATGAGATCGAAGCAACACAATAGTAGTCTTTTTGTATGATATACATCCAGCTTGCTTTGCTGGTAAGTGGAAATTAAGTGCAATTGTACACATTGCGTAATAAAATGTTTCCTGAAATCGTCTGTATCACCTAAATATATTTATTAGTAAAGAACCAGGGAGACAGAGGGCATTAATTTGATTCCCACGGATAGCCTCATTTAAAAAAAAAACCAACCTGCATTAATATACACAGCCTAGAAGTTTTCCTGTTTGACCACAATTGATGTTTCTTTTAGCAGGAATTTATTTTTAGAATCAGCAAGGGTTAAATCTACCATTCGCTGTTTCTGTTCTTGTATCAAGGTCAGAATGAGGAGGTAGCCCAGTTCACAGTTTGCAGGACTAATAAATCTTTCCAAAGGTCAGCATCTGCAGTCATTATCAACTAATCAGTTTTAATTTGGTTTTTAATATATAAACACTTGGGATCATGTAGAAAACATCATGCATGTTGTTTAAATCTGATATTTTTTTTTCAAAAACATCGCTTGTTTTAGTCAGTTCATTAATATTTTAAATAAAGGAAATCAATAGGTGCATTAAAGCTGCTTACCTTCAAGTCTTTCTTGTTCTCACAAAATATTAAAGATAACAATAAATAGGTGCATTTTTTTCCACTGAGGCTTTTATTAGAGCTGCCGCCTCTCTTATGAGACTAATAAGATCAACTGTGGTGTAAATCAGTATACATTGATTCACTTGAGAACTGACTTGATCCAACTGACTTTCAGCTATTGCAAATACACCGTTTACTGTTTAGGCTATTTAAATCTAGAGGAATAAGAACAGCAGCGTGAAATGTCAATGTACATAATTTCCAAACACGGGCTTTGAAAGCCTTTTGAGAAATGTATTTTTAAACCACAGTGTTCAAAGAGTTCCACTTTAACTTATTTTGTAATGTTAAATGTTTGTACTACTAGCTGTACTTCCTCATCAGAACTAATGTCTAAGAATTCAGCAGTGTCGCCATACAACTCCTTACAGCCAGCAGGATCACCAGTGCTAAACTGATAAAGGATACTGGTTCGGTCTGCCACCTCCTTGCTGTATTAGTCACCTAAATCCAAAATTTGGATTTTAAAAAATATCTGCTTGATATGGTAATTCCTAGAGGCTCTTAAATTTTATGATCCTCTTTAAATTTTAAGCCGTCTTTTCACTTAAAACTGTTGTGCCTGAAGTTACACAAACCCTTGCAGCCTCAAGACTATTTGAGAGCGGGTGGTGCAGGCAATCTCAGCTGCTAAAGTGGTCGGATGAAGTTTTTTTGCCTTAGCTGAAGCAGAACTTACGCTCGCTGGCACCTGTTTGAACTGATGCTATTTTGTGCCGTTTGCTTCCACACCTCAGCCAGCCCAGCAGTTCTGCATGGACCACAAATGCAGACTGCGGTCCACTGACTGTCCCTTCCAGCGTGGACTGTGTGAGGTGAAGGCGCCATGCCGTCTTACTGGAGGAAAAGTTGGAGTTGCCAGGTGGCACAGCTCTTCTGTCTCCTGAAGCCATAGCCTGATTTGGAATGGACAAACAGAACATCAAATTGCTTTTGTGGGCACTGTCGACCCTGAAAGTATGGTGCTTTGCAATCTCCTAATATAAATATTTTAAAATTCAATGAAAATATTCAATATTAATCTACTTCTATTTTTTAGAACAGACCATTACTTCTAAAAGAAACCACACTTCTTCGCTAATTTTCCAAATGTATTTTTAGTGCAAACAACAGATTTTTGAAATACAACATTTCTGTGATATACCAAATATTTTAAATAGTATTTTTTTTATCTATGTTGGTATCAGATTTTATTATCATATAAAACACACTGGATGATTTACCTACATAATAATTTCTAACATATCTAACCTCTTTTAATCTGAAAACACTTCAAGGAAACATTGTCATTGACACATTTTGCAGTGGATGATGCTGTATTGCAGGAACGGCATCAGAGCGTAGTGCCTTCGAGCTTATGATCTGTTAAGAGTTCCGACAATCTTGGACTTAAGTAAATGTGTGTCTAATCAGATGGTGGTTGAAGGACAATGCCCATAGGATCTGATCAACCCTATATGCAAAATGATGGAGAACATTTCCTTTTCATCTAAAGAGGAAATGGATTAGACTATAGGACTTTCTCAAAGGGTCCCCTGTTGTTCGTATTGCAATTGACCTGCCCAGTGGATTCTGAGGATTTTAAGGGGTATTCTATGGGATTGTATATGATTAGGAACTGCTGCACTAGTGAATTAATAATTACTTTAAAACCCCAGGTAGAACACAGAAAAAGTTAACCAGAGGTAGTGAAAATTAAAGACACTATAATGTGACCATAATAGGAGAATAATAACAATATTGATAAGAATATATTAAGGATATAACAAAGAGACTGTAGGAAGAGGTCTATAGATACCCAGGTAGGACCAACATTGCAGAGAATATCAGAACTTTCAAGAGCTAAAGAACTTTGGTTGCTGAACAGACAGAAAAGCTGGCATCCTCAGCTGCACAATGCCTTTCTCTTCAAGCATTACAGCAGCTATACAGGAAAAGTACCACCATCTGATTTTCTGGGACTATTTTCTGGATCAGCCTGGGATTCTTGTAGACGTGTCCAGTCAAGTGCTAAACTTTTCAGACTCTTGACTTGGCAAGCAAAACAAAACAAAACAAAACAAAATAAAATAAAATAAAATAAAATAAAATAAATATCCAAAAAAAGGCTACAGCTTCAGAAAGATGCCATACTTTCCCAGTTTGCATTATTAATAACTGTAGTGGTAAAATACTTCTCAGATGTTATTTAGACAATATGTGTCATGAACGGGCAACAGAAGAACATTCGCCGGGGAGCTGAAGACTCAGAAACTATACATTTGTTATATCCAGAGGGAGCCTTAACTTTGCATGGCAAATTGGATACTTACTTGGCCCTTTAGATGTCTCAGGTATCAGGATGCAAAACTGGCAAATTCAGATCAAATGGTTTATGAGGCAATAGTGTATTGGATGAGCTGCATATGTCACAAAAGTCAAGAAAATCTTGAACAAATAATAGGTGAGGTTTAATTCTGGCAGAAAAATTAAAGGAGGAACATATTATGAGAAGTTAGTAGACATGGAAATGACTCACTGTGAAACTTATTCCTTATCTTCTTTTTAAAAATCAGAGCTATAAGCGTATTTTATACAGGGAGATATTTCCAAGGTTGATTTTGAATAATTTATTCAGAGGGATGGGCGACTTCTTTTTTTTTTCCTTCCCCAAAGTCATTGAAGGCAGAACACTTGGCTCTGAAGAATTATGAGCAAAGATTAAAAGGACTGTGGGCCCAATCTTGCTCTCATTGAAACCAACAGGAAACTTTCTATCGATTTTTGGGGATAGATCAAGCTCCTTTGTATATGTGACCTTTCCCACAATGCTATCCCGTTAATTTGAATATCTGCAATGTGAACAAATAAAGAGAAATCCCCAGTGTCGATGAGAAAAAAACAAGTGCTGCTTTTCCTTTTCAGTTGAGAAGTAATAGGTTTTTTGTGTTATACCTGTTTGGTCATAAATACAACCATGCGCATTATGAACCCAAGTTTACTGTTATCAGAAAATGACTGATTTGATTGCAGTTGACTTTGGAACAGTTGTGTGAGACAATTTGTTAAAGGATGATAAAGCATTAAACGGCATTTCTACCACATCGTCTGGTCATTTTTACCCAAAGATTCCTACTGAAACCAGTAAGAGTGGTTTTATTTGGTGTAAAGAAAGTTTAGGAGGAGTGTTAAACCTGACTGAGAAATAAATAGTAAGAATAGACTTCTGGACAAAATGAAGCCAGGAAAACTCAAGAAGTCTGGACAAAGGCTGGACTGCCACTCTACTCCAGCTTTTGTCTCTGAGTTGTAACCTAGACTTTGGATGTCAGCCATAGCAGGTTGCTTATGTAAGCTACTTGTGAATATCCTGAGTGAGAGCTTTCACCTACTGTCTTCTCCATTCTTCCCCTCTGTGATAATTTTGATTCTATTTAAGTAGAGCCTTTTCCATTGTTGTATACGACACTGTAAGTCACTCTGATATTTAAACTACTAAAACTGTACAACTATACAAGTCCTTGAAAATGAATACTACATTATGTGTAGGGGTTGTCTTATCACTTACTGTACAGTTTAGAGATAATAAATCTAATTGATTCTCCCTTCTGTTATCTTAACACTAGAGTCCAGTGCAAACTGTACAGCAATATTTAAATGACCACAACACAAAGTCAACACGATGCCATGGAAAAGAATAGAGCAATATTCTTAATTCTGAAAACCTGTATTGGTAATCAATTGAAATGTAGGAGCAATTGAAGAGCTGTCCAATTTTCAATTGCAGTATAAGTTGGGAAACAATTTGAAAATAATGGCTCATACAAAGAGTTTTTGAAACAGTCAATATGGTCTTCATGTGAAGGACAAATAGGAATTTGGCAGTCTACCCATTGTTTGGTCTTTGTGCATTAGACATTATCTGCAGGACTCACCACAGCTGCCCAACTGAGATCAGCGTCTGCAATCTTCCAGTGTGACTCCAATGAAAATGTACTTAGTGGGATATTCATTCTGGACGCATATTCAATGAACGTGTGGCAGCCTTACTTTGGGCATTACTACCAATATACATCAACTGAAAGCTTGCCTTAGTGAACTGACTCACTAAATGTTTATTACCTGTGGTGTGTTTTTCTTATATTACCACGTTGCACGCTATTAAAAGTAAGGGTTTTCACAGAGTGTAGTTCACTGATGTTAAAATAAATTTTCTTGCACACCAAACATTATGATTTTGAGACAATATTTATGCAGCTTTCCTTCGATAGAAATGAGCACTTCCGAAGCTTGGCTCTTGACCTGAACTAAGACACAAATCTGCCTTTCTGTCTTCTGATTGTCTTAAAAAAAATTAGTGAGATTTAGACAAGCAGTATTCTACCCTGGGTTAATTTTCATGGGAACCTCTGGCTGCAAGCTAAATATTTTTCACATGCCATCCTACAGATGGTTGTCTCTGGTGTGACTGAGGACTCTTGACAACTTCAGCTTCTTATCCTTCTGTGAGATAGTCCATGTCCACTGCCAGAAGAACTGTGCCTTGGCAGAGAGACTCCAAAGGTGAGGACCAACATGGCAAGGTAGAGCAGGACTGAAAAGTCAGTAAAAAAGTATTACACTCATTAATCCCTGTAAGTGTTTTATTAAGGCTGTTCTATGAAAATGACATTTTTAATAATGAAAATGAGAATGCGGGCTTTGGCAGCCAGCATTCCGATAGCCAAACATGTCGTTGTTGAGACAGACACGACACATAAGGCAACATTCCGTTTATTGTTTTTCACAGCTAGCTTTTATACCTTTTCTGCCTATACGTGCCTTGATATCATTGATGCTTATAGCACATACACAATTAACCATTGGTCACAGCTATACACATCAGTTTCTACCCAAATTCATCCAACTTCGTTACCTTGAGGTTTCATGAGATCTTTCAGTCCCTGCAAGTTGTTTAGTTTTCTTCTACCTGGGGAGTTCTGCATCTTCATGGGTACATAACAATCCGGTCGAGGTCAAATGCCTCGTGCTCTGCCAAGGGATTTGCGGACCCACCGCATTTTCCCACACAAACATTTTCTAATTTTCTCTACATTGTAGTGAAGGAGAACTCCAGGAACGCTGCCCTGTGTTGTTTCCATTGAAAAGAAGAATTTAAAATAAAATAATTTAAAATAAAAAGGCTATTGAATTCCAAAGGCAAACAATTATGTTCTGGACCTCAGAAAAGCACTGGAATTACTTTGGATTTGAAAAAATCTTGGTACAAATAAGACCTTTGAAATTTGGTTTTATAGGGGTGTTGTGTGGCTGTATAAATACAAATTACTATGTGCCTACATATAGAAAGTGTGTGTGTTTTTACAGCAATAGTATAGATAAGAGCTAGTTAGGTCTTTTTCGTATTCACTATATGCAATTTTCTAAGCAGGTATATGTGAATATATTTCATTTATGATTGTACAAATTTCAGTTTGAAAAATGGTGCCCTGGGAAATTCTGCTTTCTTGATATTCACATTTACCCTATGGCATTAGCTGAGTATTTTTCTTCGTATTCAATGTGAAGTTGTTGTGCAGTGTTTCCTGAACCTCAAATAAGTGGATTTACTCATGGAACATGGAAATAAGGGAAGGAGAATCGAGTTTTCAATTCTTTTAAGATGCATTTTTACATCAAAGTTTGTGTTTGCTCTCTAACAAGGAAAGGTCTTGGCTGATGCAAATAAAAATACATTTTTGGGTATTCCAAGAGGCATAGGAGAAAGGTAGGTCTCCTTGCAGGGATGCCTATCTGCATGTTCATGGACCCCCAAAAAACCAATGTGGTGTTACTCACATAGGGAAAAAAAGCAGATTAATGCTCTGGGTTTAACACTGCTGGGATCTTCTCCAGGCTTTTGACTCCCAACTGCAATGGCAAACAGATAAAATCTGACAGTCAGGTAGAAGTCTGGACAGTAGAATGACTGGACCAGACAAAGCTTCTTTCATTTTGAAAGCACCATACTCAAATTCAGTGAAAAAAACCCAGTTTATCTCTGTAACTTATTTTTCTAAGACACTAAAACTTGTGATCTGTGATTAGTGGCATAAATTCAGTGAGGTTGTTAACATGCTTAAAACCAGGATGCATTTAAAATCTTTGCTAGGTTGACTTTTATTTACTCACCTACTATGGGTGTTCTTAGAATTATACTGTGGCTATTGCACCTTTGGATTCAACAACGTATTTATGTTGTAAAGCTCCATTTCTGAAAGAGAAAATGTTATTTTGTCTTGGGGTAGCTTTAAAACCATACTCATTTTCCATGGGAGGCCTGGATGGACTTTCTTAGCTGATTGCTTATGACATAATTAGCTGGCAATCTGGCATCACTATAGGATATGCAAGTATTACCATAATATAGCCAATTGTAGAAAAGTTAACCAAATGAGATTTGTACCTCTGAAATCTTTATAATTATGAGAATAAGCCTCAAAAAAAAAAAAAAGATCATGCTATAATGTTAATCTTTTAAGCTAGACCAATTTAATTCATTCCACATGCTAGGGAAGTATTAACAATTTAATTGCTGTCTAACTAAAAAGAATGTCCTGCATGAAGCACAAGCCCAGCAGCAGTTGGACACATGCAGCATGTCTTTTGTTGTGCAAGTGGAAGAGAATCCTATAGGATCATAATCCAGTGACAAGTAAATTTAAAACCGGTCAGTATTTAAAATTCTTCACACAGGTACTTACATCATGTCTAAATGAATAAAGCAACGTTCAAGAACCTTTTAAGGTATTTTTAGCCCTAATTATTTTTTACCTTCATGCTAGCCCAAAGCAGTACAATGAGATCAGATCGATACTAACACTGAGGGGAAGCGAGGGGAGGGATGCTGGGGGCGATCCAGCACCGGGGCATGGTGATGTCCTGGGAGAAACACCTTCCTCTCCATCCCCGGGGCCGGCACCGTGCAGGAGAGGGCTGCCTTTTGTGAGCCAACCCTGGTGCTGCAAGTGGAGTCACAGCCTTTTATTTTTTAAGGGCTAAATCCACCGCTCGATTGCTGCCCTCTCATGTCCTATGCAGCAGTTCGTTTTTCTCTCCCCTCTTGTCCTTTTTTTTTATTTGTCTGTACCAATTTCTAAGGGGAGCCGGAGGGAGCGAGACGGAAGAACATGTTAGTCCACAGCTGCCTATCAGTGGAGGACGGTGGGTTTGATTAAAGGGGAGCTCCCTCCTGGATTTCACACATCACATCAATCACATTGATCAGCCCCCAGAAAGGCAACATATTGTCTGGGAATAAGCCAAGGAGGGATATCAATTTCACAATAGCACTTATGTCTTTCAGCCAAGAACTGGTCTATTTTTGGCTACTGAAGGCTGAGACTCACTTTGGAGCTCCATTTATGTCCAAAGATTTTCACTGCTCACTCGCAATTTCACTAGCAAGTTGTTACTAACTTCTACCTGAAATTTGGAGTCCTATTTGTGATTTCTCCATAGAAAAATCAGCTGCTGCTTGCTGCCCGTATCTGGTGATGGGACTTCCCAGCTGTGCATCAGTACTATTTCTTTCTTCCACTGCTACTCGAAAATGTAGAGTCTTTAGGAGCACTCACATTTTTTATGCCTTTCCCTATAATCTTCAAGAAAGTGTTCATGTCCTTAGGAAAAATTATCTAAAAAAACCCACTGTGTTATTCCTTCATCTAAATGATGAGGTAAAATACATCCATTGTTTTGATACACCATTTGTTCATACCATTAGCAGAAGAACTCTATGAAAGGTATCCTATTTTGCAGTAATGGTATCTACACTTCTTGGTCCCAAATATTCTGGTTTTATGGATGTGTTGCTTTGTCAGACAGAGTTTTGATTGATTATCTTTGCCTGTCACTTTAAAGAAATCATTCTTACATATTGTTTTATATCACACTCCCAAGGAGGTTTCATCTAGTTTGTTGACATAATGAATCCTACATCCCATGATTAATTACTTGTATTATATTATTATATCCACCAACATTTACCCTGGCTACTTTCTCAGTAATTGCTGCTTTGTAAATGTATTTGAGAGTGCCTCTGTGTGTGTGTGAGAGAGAACTGGGGCTCAGTTAAGCTGCAAACTGCTGTAGCAAACGAGTGTAAGAATTAACAAAATGACCCCTTCATCATTAAAAATAAGGACTTGAAATAGGAAGAAAATTGCCAGTACGGCATTCTTCTCACATAAAATCCTGATGACTTCACCAGTTTTCTAAAATAACATGTATCTCATAAAATATCTTTTAAGGCTAGTGATCATTTCGTACTCCTCAAATTGTTATTCTTCCCTCACTATCACTCCTTACTGAATTATTTAGCTAATGACAGGATGACCACACTGATCTTTAAAAAACGAAGGTACAGCCTGGCTGCCTCTGTTGTATGCTAGAAAACAATAGTTTTAAAAGAGCTTTTTTAACATCTGCAGTGATGTAAACCCTACCAGCTCCACAGCACACCACAGATTTGCGCCCTTCTTTTCATGTTTGTTAAAGAGTCAGAGAGAGATTATCTTTATTGTTTAATAGAGCCATTTAGCTAATTTTATTTTTGGTAAGGGGGCAAAAGAGAAGCTGTGTAGTTAGCTAACATATTCTGGAAGTTCACCAAATATCCTGTTACGGTTCTTACAGTCACTTCTACATAATCCAATTTCAATGTACTATTTTCATAATATCTCTAAAGACATGATACAGAAAATTAGGATACATGCAAATTTTAATTATGTTTTGTAACAGGAAAACTCAGACTACCTTTTTAAAGCTTTCCATTGTAAAGACTCAAAGTTTACCTTAAGTGCTATGATTAAATAATGTCATCAGAACACTTTTTTTCTTTGGAGTAATCAGGAGGACATAACCCTGTTTCCAATTATTTGAGCAGACAGCCAGCTATGAAAAGATGTTATTACCTCTGCACCCTTGCAATTGGTATAGCTATACCTGCCTGTTCTCTGTCAGTACTAACACACTACAGACACAATGAGACGCAGTGCTTGTGGCAATCTTATCTCGTGCTTAGTTAGAATGGGTCCTAAAGTATCAAAGATGCTGGCCAACTTTCCAGTGCTACGATCCTTAACTACTTGTAGGTATTTTAAGAAGATTTGTCTTTCTCTTTTCATCTCTAAACGTACCAAATAAACATATAGTCTTGATGCCTACATTATGAAAATATTTACTGTTTTTGGAGCTTTGGGACCTGGTCTTTTCCATATCAGAATTTTAACAATATCATTTTTATTAAAAGTGACATAATTGTATGCACATAACATACCGTTATTCTTATTAATTCTGTTAAGCAAACTGAAGGATTGCATTTTCATCAGCTTCGAGAGTAAAATCTATGGCACTTTATTGCTAAACTTCAGGTTTTTAAAATTTAATTTTTCTTTCCCAGTGCCACAAATCACTGTGTTTTGTGTGACTGGCATTATCTTTTTTCAAAATTCCTATGTACGTTGCAGGATATGTATTTATTTTAACAATATTAAACATACTTGTGAATAAATCTTCTACAGAGTGTTTCACAAAATAGTTATAGCAAAAAATAATACGTTTTAGATAAAGCAATATGAATTAACTAGATCTGCAGAACTAAAAGACGCCTGTGCTGCATACAGTAAGCTCCCGATGTCTTTTTTTTTCTCCCAAACATCTACATCATATAAATAATCTTAAAAAAACAAACCAACCAAACAAACAGAAAAAAACAACCCACAAAAAAAAAAACCCTGCCAGCCCCACGGCATCCGGAAATGTGAATTAAAGCTATTATTTGCTTAAATGAGTTTCAGAACCTTTGATAATTTATCATCAATTTCCCTGAGTTCCTTGACTTTCCTCATCTTGATCTCTCCCGTTATATATATCCACCATTTCAATATGTAGCCAATATTATCATACTCCGAACCAAGTCAGCAGTTTTGACGTCTTCATTTCAATGTCCTTTTCTGTACCTTCAGCAATGTTAATGTTACAAATTACGGGAGGGTGTATTAATAGCCATACCCAAGAAGCAGAAAGAAAAGTGCATTTTTTTAGACTAAGTACTAACTTGGGATTTCCCAGGCCCATTGCGGAGCCAGCGGAGCCCCGGCTCCTCCGTTGTGATGATAATGGATTCCGTGTTGTTGGCTCAAAGGTCGACGGGTCACCGTAAGCTCCTTAATGGACTGTGAAATAACTTTAACTGCATTAACCTCTCCGGATCACATGGGTGGCACCAACATCCACTCCTGAAATTCTCATTCGCTTATAGAGACAATACCATTAGATTATTATATTTTCCTTTTGGAATAGCAATAGGCTCAAAGCAATTATGCAGCTAAGCGTTTCCATTAAGCGAATAGGGCCTTAAAGAAGATTAACTGGAGCTTCTCCGGCATTCAGTATAAAGGTGGTATAAGTCTAAAGATTTCGACAGAATTCAAATCTGCTAAAAACCTATCTGTGATATCACGGTGCTCTAAAGTATGAAGTCATTAGCTGAAATAGAAATGTTGTGGTCGTGCTCACGGAGGCAGGTGCGGTTGGGTGGCTGCCCAAACTGAGCACCTCTCTTTACGCTGCTCGCTTGTGTTGGCTTTTAAGAAGGTTATGAAAAAATTGGCACTGAAAAGAGCAGGAGAAAGACCAACTTCCCACAACCACCAGTGAATTATTTTAACCTGTCATCTTGGTCCTATACTTTCTGAGGGTCAAAAGTCATGCTGATCAAGTGAGGCCAGCAGATGCAGCGCCCCCTTCAGCCCCATTGCAAGGCCATTGGTGCTGGGGCTGGGCTGAGGCATGGATGCACGCCGAGGTTGCATGCCCATGGGAAGGGGATCCTGAAGCCTGACAGGCCCAGGTCTATTTTCTGGGTCCCTGGAAAGCCTGGGCAGACTCTCACCTCCAGATCTCCCCCTTTGGTTCTGTGGATTGGTAGTCTCCAGGCTGAGAAAACCATGGCTCAATTCATCACCGTCCTATTCAGCAACGCTAATGTTTAAACCTCCAAACCAGTTAAACTTGAGTGCGTGTAAAGAGCTAAGGGCTTGCTTAAGTGGTGTGCCGAAATGGGGTCTTTCATCGCCCAAATTACCTACAAAATACATCTGCTGATGGTAATGTCAGCCTTTCCTTGTGCCAAGTACAATAAAAAGCGTATAGAAACAGTACCATGAGCACAGCTTCCAGGTTTTAACAATTATACGCGTTATTGTAACAATTTGTTTATGTTGTTTTACATAAAAAAGCACCTGAGTACTCATCCCAAGATCTAAGCACTTTAACAAATTGAAGAAACAAACACAGCATCATCTCCACCACCACACAGCAGAAATCCATCTAAAGAAATTGTGGAGGATATCATTCTTTTAATTTCATGGAGATGCCTCTAATTTGAAAAAAAAAAAAAAAAGACATACCGGACATACTGGTAGGATCTGGGGAAACTGACTGACCGGTAAAACTTTTAATTATGCCTTCATTTTGAATTTGAAAGTATAGTTAGGCTGATTATTTTCTATTATGGTCAGACTATTTTCTGTCAAATCTGTTTTTTCAAAGAAAATAGAACTTCTGTTAAACTTAAATCTTATTTTACTTTTTTGAAAGATACTTAAAAACACTGTAATATTTCAAAATGGAAAGTAACCCTAATACATTTTTTTTCATCACCAGGAAATTATTGCTAATATAGCTTAACAACTTATTTCTGCATTAAAATATGAAAAAGTATTTCTGTTTCTGGCTTAAACAACTTCATTTTCAATTTTTGTTTTCTTGCAATGTAAGCAATTTTCTGTGGAAAAACAAAGCAAACAACTCATTTCTCCATTTAGCAGTTCTAATTATCAGTAAAGATAATTTTATTTTCCAATTTCTGTGAAATTCATGTTTTCTTGCTTGATTTTCTTAGAAATATTCATAAAATATTTATATGAATATGCATAACAAAACTGAGATGATGCATTTATAATTTTATTTGTATTTTGCCTTTTGTCTCAGCAGCTCCCAGTACGTAGCCATCACGCTGCATACTGATTCACTACAATGAAGCCATTATTTGGTTGTAGGGAAGGGCCAGGTGATCAATCAGAGTTTAGCACAGGGCTACATAATGGACAGAGAAGAAATTTTGACATCAGTCTTCATGGGAAAGCTTATTTGAAAAGGAAATCAAAGTTAAATGCTAACCTGTGCATGCAGATGCATGCATTTGCCATGATTCCATGCACAAATGCACCTAAAATATATGCTTATCTCTATTTTTAATAAGTTATGTCAGAAGAAGAAAGAGAAGAGATAGGTACCGTCTGCCAGATATTAGCAAAATAAGGAAAGTGATGGGAAACATTGTATAAAAGAGGCAAACAGGAGGGAGTTTGAGGGATTGCTGGTTTTCCTAGCCCAGGAGAAGGAAGGCAGCTCTTCACAACGGAGATGTCCACACCCGTTTTCACTCATGGTGGTGCCCGAGCAGATGAAACCTTTAATGGCTCTGCTTTGGCTAACGCCTGGCTTCTGCCTCCCAACCCGCTGTTCAGACCCCTGCTGCTGGAGGGCTGTTTTTTTCCCCTTGTCTACACCATTTCTATCCCACAGCCTTCAAGGGCACCTCATTTTAAGCACCATTTGAGCATTTCTTTCAGCCCAGTCTTCTTCACTGATTTCATTCCACTTCTCCCACTGTCATCCGAAAAGCAGATTCGTTGCCCGGTGTGCAGTAAGCCAGTTCCCTTACACACAGGAGAGACATTGCTTTTATTCAGGTGCTCGGTGGAATTTCCACAAACCAAACACACCTAATGCCAGTTCTCTTGCCATATTTACACACAAATGTTGCTAAGTAATACACTCCCGATTACACTGGTTGGTTCGGGTTTTTTCGCCTAGTATGCAAACTAGAACGCGTGTCCCTGGTTCTTTTCTCCACCCTCCGCTTTTGAGTAGGTGGTATAATTGGGGCAGGTGGTCTGTGGGTCGGTGGTCGCGATTACCCCTGCCAGAATTACCTTTCCCCTAGTTTCCCAATACTTTTGGCACTTCCAAATGGTTCTTCAGGGTCTGCTGGTTAAACGAACGATTTATCAGTCATGCTTCTACCTCTTGACAGTCAAGTCTTAATTAATACATTGTTTGGATAAATATTAACTAACATAGGAATGGGACTATACAATAGGCATTTTTAACTACAAAACTATCTGTATCATTCTTAACTTATGCAATCATGAAAAACTATCTATAACTTCTTAGCTACAGGATCATGATTAACTTTTAAATTTGATGCAAGATATCAATATTACTTATGGATTGCTGAATCTCGTATTAAGCCTTACAAGGTACTGTCTATGGAAAGGAGGGTCTTCTCATTGTGTTTTAGCTCTCTTGGCAACTGAGTTTTAGTCTTTCTCAGTTCTGTGGGCTCAGAGCTGAACCCAAAGCAATTTGGGTTTTAACAAGCCAAGAGATATATCTATCACCCTGCCCTGTCTCTGTTTCCTTCCCATTTCTCAGTACCATGGCACTGTCTATATTTCCCTGTGATCCCAGCAGCCCCCCGTGACCAGGCAGCTGCCAGCAGACTTGTCAACTCTTACATGCTATGTGTGAAACTCAATATTTTTTTGCACCTCTAACATACCTGCTGTGCTTTTTTCCTCCCCTCATGGGTACAAATCACACCACTTTCATTTAATTCAACTGACATTTTAACCAATACTAAGGTTTTTTCTGCCTTTTTTTCATTTATATTTTGAGGGAGAGTGGATGACTTTTAGTGTTTGTCATGCTGAGATAGAGATGTCAGCCAAAATCTAACGCGTATCTCCACATATTTGGCAGATGCAGAGTGTAGACTGATTTGCTGGATGGGACCTTATTCTGAACACCTACAGGTCTCATGGAAGTGGAAGAAAACAACTTAGGAACAGGTCTAGAGAGAGGAAGCTAGGAGATTGTTGTACTTAATTTACCCCGGCACCTTTTGCCCACTGCAAGCTTAAAGCAATGACATTTAATAATAACCTGAAAACTTGGATCTGTCAAGAAATTGCAGTGGCCCTGTTATACTGCTTTTTGGCACTCATTGCTACAAAATATGGTACAAGTGCAATAGTAATAAGTCTTCAGAACTACTCTATGGTTTTGTACTTTTAAAGGAATTGTTTTAAATAATAAAGAAACCTTAAACAACACAGTGAACTGGATTGGGAAACTTAGATGATTTTTAAAAAGCCTGGATTCCATTCACCTTGCGTCCCCCAGTATGTTACACCAGCATGACAAACTGACTGTGAGCAGATTGGCAGGGGGGTGCAGAGGAGAAGCATCTTGCTGCCAAAAGCAATACTCCAACAACAACAACAGCTTAAGACTGGAGACAGCTGAAGTCAGTTCTCTTCATTATTAAAATGTAAACGGTTTTGTTGTCTCTAAGTCCCAGAAAAAACAGAGATTTTGAAAGCAGAAGAAAATTCTGAGAAATGCAGATCCTCCATGGCTTGTTACAAACCATGGGGACTGTCAAGACTAAGCAAGTTATTGTCTTGTTTGTTGCGGTCCCCAAAAACCACAAGGAATACAGGAGAGAGAAGGAGAACAAATTTTAAATGGAATTTTGAAGTCACCTCTACAGGTAGTCTCCTCCCTGAGAGAAAATATCACATGTGGTGAAACTCAAGACAGGTATGCCTTCCAAAAAATACAGGACATCTCTGATCCACCAAGGAGTGCAATGTAATGATTACTTCCATAGGACTGTTTGTAGTAACAGCAGGGGAATTTGGAGGACAGCGGACAATATTCTCAATACTTGATTCATTGGAAATACTGGCATCATGAGACCCTCTCTGAAAAATCACTTCATTGGCTATAAATATTTTTATAAAAATAGATTTTATGAACAAATATAAAATAAATACTTATCTTTAAATGAGGTCTGAAGCAAGAACTGTATTTCAGAACTTTTCTGAGAGCAAACCACTACTAATGCTACACCATTGTGCTCGTTTTGTGAGCATATTTAAGTGAAAGATACCCAGCAAAACTCTTAATTCAGCAGGGATTGCTCACAAAGAATTCTTGTTGTCAGCAGATCTCTTTGACCCAGAATAAAATCTTCAAAACATTGCTTCTGGCTTTCTTGCTTATGGCAAGAATGCTAAATTTTCGGAAAAATCTTGGGATTCTAGGAATGCCATTTGACATACAAAACAACAAGCACAAAGAAAAAAACCCAAAGAATCAGAAAATGCAGAAGATTCTATGTCAGTCTAATCTTTTGTAGATCCATTTGCATTATATCAGGTGAAGGTTAGTCACTGTATTCTAAATAAGTAAGGGCAAAATAGCATTATTAAATACCAATAAATATGCATTATTGCAAAATAAAGGAGACACAGTAATTAACAATGACTTATAAATCAATTCCTCAGTAGACTAAGTTGCCACTTATCACAAAAAGGAATACTTTCTTGAAAAAAAATTTCAATTTGGCAGTTCTGTGAGGTGCTACCAGACTAAAGAACATTTTACTTACCTGAAACTTGCTCAGACTGACCTGTCTCTACTATGAGAGAGTATCTACTCTAACAGTATGAAATGAGTTTGTGAATTCTGGCCCATATGAAGAAGACAAATAACTACATCACAAAATCACCATTGTTGCCATGATACCTTGGCTGCTAACTTTGCTCAAAACAGGGGACTGAATGAGTGCAGACACCCTCAGAGGTGTTTCCAGGTCATGTCAGAAGGATATTTCTATTGCAGTATTAGAAAACTAACACTCCTGTGTATCACTAAAGTCAATGGAGCCTTAAACTCCTTTTGCTGTCATGAGAAGGCATAAATTGAGGAAAAAGAGTAAATACTTTCTTGAAGACCCATATATAGCTCTTTTGACTTCAATGGAGCATATTGCAAAGAAAAAGGCTGGGTTTTCTATAATACTTCATGTGTGAGACATATCAATGCCAGAGCTCCAACATGAGTTGGATATTGGGTATTACATTATAGAAATGGGACAACAGAAGGATGACGTTGTCTGTCACTTGCTGACACTAGAATGTGGCAATTGAAAAATATTTATTGTATCTATATCTTATCTTCATGACTGGCTTTGAAATATGAACTACAAAAATATTCAAATAAATCAGTATTTAACACTTAAACTAAACTGATCTACTAGCATACCTACTTCAAGACATCTGCACTTGTAATTGTGTGTTTGATGGGAGGAAAGATAGTTGAGAAATTGTTTTCCCTGATAGAAATCTGCCCAAAATTTATCACCTTCTCTGGCAGTACAAGAAAAATTTTTTCTATTTGATGACTAGATTCAAGCTGACCTTCGATCGTTTGGCATGTTGACTATATAATAGTGCAGGACTAATTTCTGGTTTTCCTATTTATTTAACTTTCATATCTATTTATTCCTCTTTGTACCACAGTTGTGGAAACACATTGAATAGAAAGACCTCTGAAGTAATCAAGCATGTTTACCTGAACCGTCTTTTAAGGTAATGTCTGTTGGGCACCATGAATCCAGTCTAAGTGGCCACTGACAATGTTTGCATTCATGGCTCTTTTTTTATGTTGGCTTCAGCGCATAAGGTTGTCATAAATTAACATGTCAATGCAAGTTCTTGCCTTCAAAATTCATTGCTTGGCTCTGTTCTACCTTAAAAAACATGTTACAGTGATGAGTGTATTACTTCTACAGACAGAGTCTCCAAACTTACAAGCATCATATTAAGCTTTGAGTCTCTTCAGAACAAAATTATTTCTTAACTTCATCTATACTCTGTGTATGTTTAAGGACAGTTCCTCAGTTTCTGGAGCTTTTGTTGAGTAGAAGTGTTTTGCCAACTCCTGAGAATTAAGTTATCTTCCCACTGACTGTCATGTGTCTTTCTGCCATGGAGACCTTCTTCAGGAGCAAAGAAGTTAAGACGGTGCATGTTACCATCACAGTCATGCACTTGCTGCAGCTCAAGTTTTCCAGTTGGAGCACAACACCCAGATTCTCTCATCAGATGCACCAGGGATAATGCTTGCTTTGTTTAAGGAAAAGACACCTTACAAAAAGAAAATTCTATTCATAAACTCTCACTAGAGTACACATACATGAACATATGAGTGTCAACCGAGTCATGAACTTCCTCATTTCACATGAAAACTGTAAGCACTGCTTATCTGTGTTTATTTTAAACCTACGTATCTACAGTGTATATCGAAAGTTTTATACATACATGGTTCTGGCAGACTAAGTGAAACCCAGAAATAAAAAAAAGGTAATCCTCGTAGTCCTTTAAGACTTATTTATTTATTTCCTGAAACGCAAACATACTTAGTTTGATTTAGGGAGACAGAGTTTATATAGACACTGAGAGGTTATGGCCAACTTACTTTTTGGAAATTTTAGAAGAACCTAAAGCCAGAGTGTTGTTTGAAAAGGTAATGTCTATTTCCTCACCCAACATACTATAGGCAATTTTCTCACTAGAGAAATTGCCCCTGGCTAAAGTGACACAACTGAGTAAAACGCTGAATGCAAAGGACATGCAAATCTGGACTGAGACTTTTCAGATCCTCTCTTTTCAGCCTTCAACGGAAATCAGCTGTTTCATAATCTAAGTGTAAATCTTCCAGTATCTATGTAAACATCACAGTATATGTCATGATAAAATAATTCAATAAAATTTTATTTGTGACAGAATGTTTAAGATTATTTTTATTTGTGACTAAAGGTATTATGTAATTTTAAAATAGTAAATTTATTCATTTAAAACATTTATTTGCTAACATATATAACCATGTCAAGATGAAGTGATAGGCTGGACAGTCTGCCAACTCTCACTTTGGTTGTGATTTTTGTTTTTCACATGTAAGTCTTAATGATGAAAAATGTAGACTGACAAGAGGTTCCCCTGGATGCAGGAAATCCACGTGAGATACAAAAGCATCACTGTCAAAGGGGGAAAAAAAAGAGTAGAAACATAACCTTAGGTTTTTGGGAGTTGCTAATCTTTGAGCTGTGGGAACACTCGCCATCCTTTATCAGGTGCAACTAATGTTACTGGTCTGTTCATTTATCCTGTGTATTGTATAAACTTCTAGTCCTATTGTCTGGAAAAATTGACTCTCAGAGCTAAAAAACGTACAAAGAATGGAAGCAAGGCTGGGCAAAGCACATCATGTGTTTTGTAACAGGACTGACTGAACCAAGCAGGACTCCTCAGGCTGGAAGGAAGGTTACTGAAGGAGCTGCAACAGAGATCTACAGACTCGTACACTGTACTGGGCAATCGCTTAGAGAGCTGTTACCAATGTTTCACATCATAGCAGAATAAGATTACACCACATGAAGATACCAGGTATCTAGTTCAAAACAAATGAAGATTTTTTTTTCAAATGTGCAGGAAGACTGTGGAGGCACTAGTTTCATTCGTAGGACTGGATGAATTATTTGGCAGACATTTTATATTTTTTACCTAACAACCCGCAGTTTAGCTTTCAGAATGACTGGTGTTACCATTCCTGTTTGTCTTCTGCCTTCTGTTCTGTTTTCAAAGCAGTAGGAGATTGTGCTTATGCTTGAGAAGAAGAACTTTAATTTAAACTCACTTAAATCAGGTTTATCTCCACTGAACACTGTGGTCCAGATCACAACTCTCAGTGTTGTTTTGGTTACGGTGGATGTAGGTATGTGGAAAAAAAGGCTGAGATGTTTTTCTCAGCCAACACTAGAGCAGACAAGATCAGAAAGGGGACCATATTGGACCAGAATAGCATGACAGCATGGTGAGACCATGGGCTGTGTCTGCTGGTCTGGAGGTTGGGCTCCACTCTGAGGTGAGATCTCAACAAGTTATAGCTATCTAATGGCCCTTCACAAAATACAGGACCAAAAAGGTTAGACAGATATACACTATGAATAAGTGGGTCAGAAATATTCCCACCGCTGGGGCCAGTGAGAGGTGATGCAGGAGGATGGTCACTCCACAGCTCTGTCCAGTCTTCTGCAAATGCCAGATATCACAGAAGGCAAGACACTTGCTGAAAGCTTTTCTCAGATGCTTGTTCACAAGAAATCAGACAAAATACATGGATATCTTATCTTGGCTTTTCTTAGTATCTCACAGCAGAAAAATTCCTCAAACCAGTAATGCTTTTTTTCACTTCTTCTCTCTGCCATCTCCTAGAGATGCAATATGGCCTCAGCTGTAATGTATGAATCTGCACCGAGATGTTATACTCCTACAGAAGATACTGATGGATGGTTCCATCCAAGAGTCTGGTTTGGCCTCATGTAGAATCACTTATAACCTTGAGATCTGCATTTCCACTTCAATATTAGCAGATGTGTGAAGCTGCAGTTTAATTTTTGATCCAGAATTCCTTTATTTCTTAAAGACAAACCACCCTGCCAGCTGGATATCAGGCTTCTGTCTCCCTGGAAGGAGAGAGCTGCAGGGGAGGTCCACCAAAAGCAGCTGGGTGTTGCTCACCCCCATATAATCTTGGAGAGATCAGGGATGTGCAGGGTGGGTGGTGAGCAGTCAGTTCCCTGAAGCAACACTAAACCTCCCTTGCAAGAGAGAGATTTGAGCAGCAGCGTGCTCTTACCCAAAGGGTTCCAAGAAATAAATTACACCAAGGCTGGCTGTACTTCAGTAAGACCAGTCAGGGTACCTCTGCCTTCAGAATCTGGGATGGTAGAAATATGTGAAAGTTTAATTGGTTGCCTTTCTCTCTAATGCCCTTGCTATGTTAACAGAAGGAGGGTTCAACTTGAGTTCATTAGCTTGGGATAAACAGTTGACAATATCCTAGCAAAGACAAGACAGTTTGTTATTCTCAAATGAGTTAGCAATTGAGCTTTCCAAACACTTCTGTGAGTAAAATATTATTACATTTACTTTGAAGAGCAGGGAACTGAAATGAAATTACTTCACCATGAAATACATCTGAAGTACTATTTTTTCCTATTACCGTGAACTGTACATCTACTTCTCTGGTGGAAAGTGAGATTAAAAAGCTGCACAATCAGAATGTAGGACCACTATCTCTGGTGGTATAAACTGATATATCTGCACTGAAGTAAATGTCAGAATGGAGCCAGTAGTATTTTGCACTCATTTTGTATAGGTTGCATGACAAGGTGCAAGACAACAGAGGATCAGTCCCCTGATTCCTAAAGGAGCCAGAAATGCTAAATGGGACTTGGATCGATGGTGAAGGTAAAACAGAGGCTGGGAAATTCCTCAGATTATAGGTACACAAATGTCAGAGGATTTGTTGGGAAGTTACAGTCGTTCATATTTAAGCTCTGCTTGGTTGCTCTGATACACTTCTCCAAGTGTGCTTATCTCATACACCCTTCAGAGAATGAAAGTTTGTCCCAAAATGTATAAACGCTTCCAGCTAAACAGATATGGGTGGGTTACATGCACAGGTACATTCTCTATATGTGCAAATTTCTGTAATCTAAAGCAGAGCTCCTGTCCAAAACATCAATAAAAGGCAGCCACTGAACGCACAGCAACGCTTTACTTTCCCAGGGTAGCTTTCCACATCAGCACCTTGCATTGTCCTAGAAAGACCTTTTTCTGCTGAGAATAGATTTTGGTGTGAGCTAAATCCTACACAGGATTTTGTATAACCAGGTTATATTCCCTCAATACTTATCACCTCTGTAGAGTATAAACAGAACAAAACAGAACACAATTGCAGATCCCTTCAAGGCTCTTCTGTCTCCCGAGAGCTGTGACATCTGAGTGTATTCAGTATCAATTACGAAATTTAGGTGGAAAGCACTATGGTCAGCAAGGCCAAAGAGGATTCAATTATTGGTACAGCTGCATTAAAGGCCCACCTATAAATTACTTAAGTGGACTCTAACAATTATGAAAACTAATGAGAATAATCTTAAATGGATAGGAACAATCTTATATCATTTTAACATTTTAATCATAAAAATAATATAAAAAAAGCTTTTTACCACTGAAAATATTCTGGGTCCTCAGCTAACTTCAACTTTGTTGAATTTAATGACATAGCTGAAAAGCTGGCAAAGTCGAAGTAAAGTTAAACAGATCTGTTGTTTGCCATGTCTTTTGTCTTAAAGCCATGCTACTTTGGACAACAGAGTAGAAAAGCACGTTACTGCAATAGCAAGAATGATTATTAGCAGACAAGAACTCACCTTGGCGCTGATGACTAGTCTTTGGTCTACTGGACAGTGAAAGATCAGACTTGCTTTTTCGTTGAAATTCTCCATGTATGCTGAACTCCCTGACAGCACAAAACAAACAAGCAGCATTTCTAAAAAAAAATAATGAAGACTTTTCTTTAAAAAAGACAACTGTGATGTAATAAGGAATGAATCTGCCTCTGGAAATACACAGCTTTGTGGTATGATAATCTTCTAACTCAAAACCAGGTCTTAGCTTCAAAAGGTTAAGCTAGGTTCTAGGTGTAGAAACATCTTTCCAAGTTTTCTCAGGAGCTTGGGTTCAATTTACAGGTGAAAAAAGACATATAAACCTGCACTTGAAGCAGAAAGCATGGACTCAGCACACACATTGTATGTATTGACATGTACTGCATGGTCAATATCTCTGAAACTCAGCCTTTCAATGGAGCTTTTGTGTGCAAGATTATGTGTCCCATTTTTGCAATGAAGTTCAGACATTTGAACTAGGTTATAATTCAAAGCAGAATTTAGCTGCGGGACCCAGGCTTGGTTTTAGTTAGGAAAAAAAGGGGAGTGTTCCAATAAACACAGCCACGGTCGTGAATGGCAAAACTCCTACTAAATTGACTGGAAGCAGGATCAAAGCCATAGTTCAGATAAGCATCAAAATGTAAAAACCTTCTTGTTTGTGCCAATGAGAGTACAGCACCCAAATGGAGCATTTCCAAAGTTGCATTTGTAAACTGTTGCTTTCTTCTGTTGGTACATGTGAATATGAACTTCACGCTGGCAGTAATGAAGAATAAGTCTACACATAATTTTGCTTTCTCTCCATTTGGTTCCTTATATGTTTGGACACTTAACCTGGGGGAACAGTTTTGAAAGGCATCTTTCCCAGCAGTGTAGGAGGTAAAGAGTAATAATCCCTCTCTCTGTAAATATGTAGAGGAGCTGGTCCTCTGTTTTCTCTCCATGGATGCATCTATGCAAAAGTCGGCTAGAATCTTGTCTTGTTGAAAATGGTGAGGAGAAGCAATGTGAATTTCTTTGTTGCTCATCTTTTCTGGTTGACAATCTTATATTATTATGTCATAAAATATCATACACCAAGCATCTGTGTGGTTGGCAGCAACATTTTGCAGTTTAGTCCTGGAGAAGAAGTGAGGGGCTTCAGTCTACCTCTTTTTTTCACTTCTCATCGCCAACTGGATAGCTGCTGCCCATGCAACGTGTGCCAAGAGATCACCAGCCTTGCCCTACCAGACATCACACTGAGATGCTTTCCCAGTTGGAAGGATGAAGGCTGAACCAGGACCACTGGGTCCTGGGCAAATAAATGAGGATAGCTGGCCCCTAGGAGGCAGGACTACCAGGCTTAGAAGGTGTGATGTAGACTTTTATTTTATTTACTATTATTTATTATAAC
Organism: Psophia crepitans; assembly: GCA_013399095.1. Taxonomy (NCBI): domain Eukaryota; kingdom Metazoa; phylum Chordata; class Aves; order Gruiformes; family Psophiidae; genus Psophia; species Psophia crepitans. Next base: position 124,206 of record VWZZ01004613.1, on the reverse strand, counting down.
TACTACTTCCATTCCATGTCAGAGTTTGCACAAACATTTTGCCTTTTCTGTATTGTTTAATCTGTTGCAGAATCAATACTCTTAGCCTGTCTAGGGTTACGCACTACCTCTGCACAGATAGTTTCATCTGTGTCCTGCCCAAAAGAATGGAAACCCTTTGCTTGTCTGTTATACAGAATCATAATTTTCAAAATCTCCTTTTTTTTTTTTTTACTGGAAAATAAGGGTTTTATTCCCTTGAGGTTTCTAACCATATATTGGTGAGGGAATAAATGTTCATCTGTAAATTAATTTACTCGTTAAATAAAACATTTTTATTGTTTTTGATACCAATATCAGAGTCTCACATGTATGCAGCAGATTCCTGCCCTCTCTCTAAGAAGTGAGCCGAACATAAGTCACATCTGGAAATTCATTACTGGGTTTACAAATCTGAGACAAATTCACTACCTCTGCCTTTTCTGAAATGATAATGTGCAGATCCTGGAGCAGATCCAAAACACAGGTAAATCAGTGGAAAAATGTCTATTGACTTTCAATGTAATTTTAGATCAGGCCCACGGCAAATATGAGAGTGTGTCCAGTGGTCTCCTTCATAACATTAATGAAGAAAGACAACATGAATATATCTTATTATATAACAGACTGCTAAAGCCTAAACTGCAGCACACATTGCTTCACTTAAAACTCAATTTTACTTCATTCTTAGGTCTCATGAAGGAAGGATTAGGGTAGTTTTTGAACACCAGTATATTTAAGCACATGTATGCTCCTGAACAGTGGTGCTCAGAAGCAAGGTACAGTGGAAGTGTACTTCTCATCCATTGCTGCTTTTGCTGCTCTTAAATCTTTTAAAACTCATGCTTCAGGGTTTCAGCCTGTCTTGAACAATTAGAAATCAAGCTGGCCCTTAGTCGAAGGCAGCAAACAAGATCGCTTCACACCTTCTTATTTATTCTCTCTGCTGGCCACTGTCATAGACACAGCGGTGGACTAGACATACCTTAGGCTTGAACCAGCAGGACAGTTCCTATGGTGTCTGCTTAATAATCCATTTTTCATTCTATTACGATGTAAACTGTATTTGCTTGTTGCTGGTATTTTCAAGGCAGCAGCTGCTACTGCTACTGAAATCAAACATTTCATTTCCAAGGGCATTCTGGGGCTGGGAAAAAACCCAAAGGAATGGAAAGCATTCGACTCTCCTGTCTGTGTGGAGAGGAGAACCGGGCGATGCTTTACACCGTCTCAAAAAAGAGGCAGGAAAGGACTTCTGCCTGAAGTGCATGTTGCCAGCACCAGTTGGTCCCCTTAGGCAGAATTAGATAAGATGCAGCTGTAGCTGTCCCAGCTGCGTAGTCCCCTTTTGGCATTAAATGCATGGGCAGCCGGTACCAGGCTGGAAGGTGGATACGACAAAGATAAAACATAAGGAGGAAAGGATAAATAAAACCACTGTCCAGCAGCAAAGCATTGCAATCACACCCCACACACCACAACAGGGGACTTCTTCTTAAGGGGATCAAAGAGTTGCTTATCATATAGTATTCAGTTCTCAAGGAGTTTCTCTGTACGAGGAGATGTCAGTCTTGTCTCTGTCTTCTCTTTCAACCCTGACCGACTTTATGAATAGTCTTTTATTTTTTTCTCTACTAAAAAAAAAAAAAAAGTTTACATGCTGCAGAAAAGAAAGTGTGGGCCTTTGTTATTAATGTTGTAGAAATACAAATATGTCCACCTAAGAAAGGAGTCTTCATTAACTCCCACAGCCCAGAAAATTAAGGCACGGCTCATCAGGATCTGCACTTGCTGTTGGCTAAATTGCAAGGGACTAGTTGAGTTGCTGGAGTTCATAATGCTGATAGAGCAGTTTCCACGTGAATGAAGGATAAACAGCGATTAATTTCAGCCAATAAATAATGGTTTGAGGCCCACATTGAAAGAGGAACAATTACTTTTCCATTTTTCCTGCCAAATGAGCTGATAAGAGAAAACAGGGGAGTTGGCCACGTAAATCAGTCTTAATTTTATCTTCCCCATTAAAAAGCAGCCATTAAGACCATCTTCGGCTCATTTCATCCTCTTCTTGTTTCACTTTTTCAATTTGCACAAAAGGGGGGAGTTTGCTCGTCATAAAATTTCACTTTGGCCAACCTATCATTTGCATCTGAGCCAATAAATAGCAATTAGCATAAACATTTAAATCAGGAACTGGAACAAATTCTTGTTCCCCAGCAAGCTGTTAAATTACTGTATTTCACTATATATAAGAAGCGTTAGAAACAAGATCTGCTGGGCACAATTATCCCTTTCAAACAAGACATGCTTGAAATAATAAAAAAAAGAGATAGCTTGCTGGGCAACCTTCTTGCTCATAGCCAATGAGCTTAATCAACGCAGAGAGAAGCTGCACCATTAATGATGTTCAACAAAGCCCTGTTTCAAGCTTTCCGTCTAAAGGGATTTATTTGATCTTTATCCAAAATATATTCCCCAAGAATTAATTTAATTTGCACTGATGTTAAATCATCAAATAATTTTTTTCTAGTACATTTTTCTCACTTTGCTAAAATGTGCATATTTTTAGGTACTGGCGAGCCTAAACTTTGCAAATCTTGCTTTCTTGCAGTGTATTAATTATGTCAACACACATTCAGTGAGCATGCCTCTGACTTGCTTACAATGTGGTAAATCAGCAATAACTCTGTAAATGCCAAAATAACTCCAGTGGGTGCAAACCACTCAAAATAAGGTAAGAAGGAGTCTCAGGCGGGCTCCTTTTCTTTTATATACATTCTTTTTTGACTTGCAAGAATATTTTAACTCTTATGCAACATTTTTCTTCCTCACAGACTACAACAGAAAGTAAGCGGAGTTGTTTCCATTTTGCAGTTGGGAGCACAGGCATTAAATGACTTGCCAAAAGTTATACAGGAACTCTGAAATGCAACCACAGTTGGTACTTGGCCCTCAAATATACACCTGGCTCTAGGTTTAACTCTTTCTAATGCAGGTGCTGAGAAAATTGATGACGGATATCAATCAATTCTCCCTTGAGGTTTTGAGGGTTCCATCTGAACATGACCCATTACACATTACTTTCTAAAGGAGAGGTGTTTTGAAGATAGATGACAAAGCAATAAACTTTTTACACACTGAACTGTATAGGTAAGGTATCACCTCAGCGCAATTCAGTGTAATTCTCTGGAATACCCTAATTTTAGTGAATGTGAGCTACTGGTGAAGATGGTTTTAATTGTGTGTTGGGTTTTATTTAGATTGGAGTGTTGGGTAGGAGTCAGAACAGTGAAAATAAGAAGAAAAGTTTAAAATCAGTTCAAAAGAAGCAGCAAAACAGAGTCTTTGCCCAGGTGTTCAAGAATTCTGAAGTGCTGGCTGGGGACAAATGCTGAATTTCCACCAGTGTGTTACTGCAGTCATTCTCTGTCTTTCACCCCTTACCCAAAGCTCTTCACTTGTAAGGAGAAACTGCATCAAAATGTCTATGGGAGAGCTCTCCTTCCAAGGTAGCAGGAGGTAATTTTTTTTCTGGTGTTAAGTAAGTTTGCAAAAACAACAAATAAAAGAATTTTTTAAAGTTGTTATACTACAGATAATTTCTGGGTCAGTGCACAAAGCCAGCGAAAGTCTTCCAAGACTTTGCTTGTGCCTTATCCTACCAAATGCTAATCCTTGTTCTTGGATCTAGTCTACATCGAAACTCAGGTTCAGATAACAGACAGGATTACATCTTTTATCTCCAGTGAAATTTTGATTGGAAGTTTATCTGAGGACAACCTTGTTTTGGACTGATTGCCTTGTTTGAGGTTTACAGTAAAATAGATTGAATTCTTTCTGGGTACGTGTTTCTTGTAACCTGTGTGTTAGTACCAACAAGTAAAATGTTCTGTATTTCAATGGCATATTTCACCCAAGGATCTGAGAAGTTAATAAGTATTATTATCCCCTCATTATGAACAGAAAAACTGGCAACTTATATACAGACAGAAGTGCAATCTTTACACTGACAGTGTTAATTAAACCAGTTTAGTAAAACTAATACAAAAAATCTCTTTCAGAATCTTACTATGATTTTGATGAGGTTACTTTGTCATACAAGTCACTTGAAAAATAATATACTAACATCCATGTGTGGCATTATATCATGTTGATTAGATTGTTTTTAAAATACCGATGATACCATTTCTGGGTGTGAACAGAATTTGTAAATCATGATAGGTTCAGTGTTTGATGTAAGGCCATAGAATAGCAGATTTGTATCCAAGATCTACACCCACAAGGTTTCTTCATATGATAATTTTCTACCTTGTGGAGAAATTTACGAATAGGTACATGGTATTACCCTGGAACTTTTCTTTTTCCATTTCCATTAAAAAAAATATTGTAATTGTTTCTTAGTAATGCGTCTATCTTTAATATAGTAGGATAATAAGCATACATGAAAAGAAATATTTAAGTAACCTTAACATATTAATAATAAACATTAGGTTCATTTTAGACAAAGTTTATGAAAGAATCTGAGGTTTAGGTATAAAATTCAGAGGTGCAGTTCTGTGAAATGGAGGGGTTAATACTTGTGCAAGTAAGTAAACAGCAATTCTGAATGTTCTTTCCGCTATCTTCTTTGAAGAATGCAGTTTTCAGAAATGTTTCAGTTTGGTCACTTGCAAATATTATTTCATTGTGTATACATATTTAGGCATTTCAGTTTCTCATCCTTACCAGTGGGAAGGACCCTTTTTGTACCAAGGAAAAGTCTTGATGATGACAATTGTTAAAATTAAGACAACCTTCAATTTTATAATTGTACTGTATAATAAGCTTGACAGCTCATTGAAGAATTTCTCAGAGGTTTTTTTTTTCTTCCTGAAGTTGAATAAAATTCAGTGTGGATATACTACAAAAGTGGAAGTCTCACATAGACTTGCTTGAAGAACAGCAAATAAAAAAGGAGAGAAGATAACAGAGGGACATTTGTACTCTGAAGCTGTGTACCTCAAAGAGAAAATAAACAAAAGGAATAAAGTAGGGAAGAAATAATATACCAGTATGTCCAGTTCTTTCAAAGCTTTCATGAAATACAGACTGGGAAGGCATCTATCACAGTCACAGATTCACTACCGTCTTCATAGTGTCTGAATTACAATTCAACCATTAGTCATGAAATTGACATCTTGTTTCGATCTAGAAATTGTTTTTATGTTAACTGATTTACAATTCCATAATGCAGAGACTAGTAATTTGATAAAACCGCTTAAGCCTTAGTCTGTGCTGACCAATCACAGTTTTCTTGCAAAAAAGAATTCAAAAGTGAAATAAACCTTTTCCACAAAGTATGGATTGACAGAGACAGATTAATCCATTGGTTCCCATTTAAAAACCTTTCATGTGCAAATTAAACCTAAAGCACATTCAAAATCTAAAATATTGGAAAAGTATTACTCAACGATCCCAAGAAGCTGGCCTTTCTTTTATTTCAATTAGATTTGTAATGCAAAGAAACCACATATTTTTGCATGAAAGTGGGGAAAAACTAAAATTAAAATGCTTTACTCATTTTGCCCAGTCAGAGATATCATTTAGGACAGGGGGAGAATTCAGACAAATAAATATAAAGTTGATGTGGTGAGTTTTCCAATCGTTCTTAAAATCTATCCCAGTGTATGAAAAACAAAATATTTCATCAACAAAGTATAAATAATAACTCTCACAATTTACAGAATATTCAGACTATGATAACCAGATATGAAAAATTTGGTGATGAACTGCATGTTTGAAATCATAAAGATTGTAAACAAAATTGTGAATTCAATGTAGAAAATTACTAAAATAAATAAAATTCCCTTAAGTCCTGTGTTTTTTCTGCACTGGAGGATGCCTGAAACAAATGAGATAAAAATGGAAGCATAGGCCTGGAATATGCGTTGCTGTATCCTGCCAGGCTGCGGGTACACGGTGGTAGCCAGACGTATGTTTTTCTTTCTCCTGCAGATGCTCCTGTCATTTTGGGTCATAAGGAAGCAGACTGTACTGGAATGGTAGACAAAATAGGTTTAAAGGAGCATATCATAGGGAAGTTTAGCTTTTATAATTTGGGAACTGAAGTAGGCTGTTGCCAACTCTGATATTTGCCTCTGAACAGCAGCTTTTTGATGAAAACTAAATATTCATGCAGAATGACAGAATGCTTAACAGACTCTTGTCCTGGTATGGCAGTCAGACATAGTGTTTCTTTTATCTGACATGGAATTACTTTGATTCCATTTTGGGGGTCTTTAATCCCTTTTCATAAAAATATTGCTAAATTAAATGTTTCAGAAGAAAAAGACACTATCTGTTCTCTCAAAGATGAAAACAAAATGTTACAAGTTTGGGATTGTTATTATTATTATTATCGCTTTACATTTTGTTTATTTTTCCAACTGTAACAATTTAATGAAGTTGACATGAATTTTAAAGAATTTGACTGACCATCTTCTGAAAATGCTTAGGTTATTGAAGATTGAACTTAATGGCTTTATGGAGTTACGAAAAAAGCTAGTGTTGTGTGTGTGTGTGTCTGCACAGAGTATGAAGTGACACAGAGGAAATGCAAAGGACAGGCATGTAAATAATCACATATGTATATCTGGGTCTATATACAGAGAGACCGACATGTCTCTGTGCACAGGTGATTCAGACTTCAGGTGAGTACTTTAATGCGAAGGTAGCCTAAATCTTTCATTGTACAGGTTTTTCTCTATGATTAAAAGGCAGGCAAGGCAAGGTAGTTATCTACTCTTGTGTATCAGCTGGGAACATGCTGATAAAAAGCAACAATATCCCTGAAAAAAAAACGGTGCTGTTATCTCAGTGAGTAAAAATCAAAATTTTGACCTGGTTTTGTGCTTTTAAAATTTACTCTGGGTCTTGAGTAGTATAAGTTTCCTCATAGCAGAAATGGATCAGACAGACTCCAAGCGTCTACGGCTAAGCAGAATTAAATATCAGAAAAAGACTGTACTCCTTCTAAAGGAAGGGGAGAGCCATGAGACTTAAATTTAAGTGTGAATGTTCATGGTGTTTGAATCTGTTCAAAGCTAAGATTTTGGTTTATCTCTTCCTCTCTGTTTGTCCTCAATGCACAGAAGAAAACAGTTAAATTCTTTCACTTATGTCAGGAGGCAGTGGTGGGGTTCTGTGTAGGTAAAAATACATGTTGGCTTGACAATAAAATCATGGAACAATGCTGACATGTTTAATTAAGAAGGCAGCTGAACTAGTGTTTAAAACCCCCAACTCTTCATTGCCATATCAAATGTAAGAATATCCTCAGAAGATGAGGCAGGTAGATAATATATTAGAGGTTTTTAAGGACAGGCAGTAGAAAGTCTTGAAACAGAGAAAAACAGCTGCGAAGGCTATAATTTGAAGAGTCCTTTAGTAAACACCCTAAAATTTGTGCCTTCTTT
>VWZZ01004613.1:96734-111734 GCA_013399095.1 Psophia crepitans | reverse complement strand
TGCTCATCATATAAAGAAGTTTGCTCAGTTTTAAGTAAGATCTATCCTGTACCTTTTTGTAGCCTGATATTAATTTTAATTTATGGATGCAAAGAAAAGCTAGGATATCTCAGAAGTGAGTAAATCAAGCACCATGAAGAAATCGCTCTCTTGCTTTCTTTCTGAGAGAAAGATATAAAGAAAAGAAAAACTTCTACTCGGTCTTCTTGGCTATGTTGGCTGAAGAGAGTGACCTTTCACATCTATTCCTTTAAATCTTTCCATTAGAAAACCCATTGTTTTAAATGTTTGAAAACTATTGAAATTTGCCATTTGATGAACATCCTGCCAGTAATTACAGTCAAATTTGAGTATCTTCTGCAAAGTTTCTTGTTTCCTATTTTATGCTGTAAGGTCATCAGGCAAAAAAATGACTCAATATACAAGGGAAAGAGTAAATCAGATTTTAAATAAAATATGTAACACTGAATGTCTGACAGATGGGGAAAATATATTGGAAGCTCCACTCTCATTGACATTTGACCCATTTCCTCTACACTGACAATGAAGAAGCTCAGACGTTTCAATTTTTTTTCTGTATGATCTTTCTCAGCTCTTGTAACCAGAAGTATTGGTGCTAACAATAGTATTCCAAACATTTAAGAGGAAAATGCTACTTCGTAGTAGATAGGAACTCTTTAAAATTCAGACACAGGTCTTAAACTGAAGTTTAGTTTCAAGTTTAGTCCCCTTTATCCATCAAAAATACTGGCACATTTTTTATTTTGGTGTATCTTGGGTTTTACTAACATTTTGTAATGAAAAGCCAGCATTCCTTTCTTCTATAAAATATGCTCTGATGGCCTAAGTTATGACTCTGTCTGCTGTTCAAGCTAGTCTGAAATTGTACCTCGTCCATGGCCAAGTGTCTCTTCAATCCTGCTTTGTGCTGTCACAGCAGGAACAGAGGCTGAATGCACAAGGTTTGGGTGATTTTGCTGCTGACAGCAATCTCAACGATATCAGGCCAGCTTCCTTCCGCTTCACAGCTATGTTCACAAGTACCACTCTCTGTTCTCAGCGTGGCAACGTTTTACAGTTATTTTATGACTTTACACACTTGGCAAAGAAGTAAAAAGTTGTGACTCCTGCCACACCAAGCCCCTAAAACCTATCCCTGCTTTTGCAGATGGTGTAAAATTGCAATCTAATGAAAGGGACTTTCGGATGGACAAAATTCAAAGGTGATATGTTAAAAAGAAAGGGAGAAACATAAGGATCCAAAGTGCCACTGCAGTTCTGCAGAGACCTGAGTCTGATTTCTGTTACAGTAGTACAAAATAGGAGAAATCCATACCAGTCAGAGGATACAGTATCAAACTAAGAATCAGTGCCACAAAGACCAGTCAGTCGTACTAGGCAGCCATTTGCAGGAGTAATTAAAAAAATACAAACTGAAACATAATTCAAGAATGAAAAAAAAAAAAGGATATTAAATGCTATCTAAACCAGAGAAAATAATAAGGGGGAAAAAATGAGGTCACACATTTGGAGTAAAATGTATGGTCTTAGTTTTCTTTTTATAATAAAAGTATCATAAAAACGGAAGGAGGCAAAGCTAAGGTCATCCAGAATGATACAAGGACTCAAGGGTCTTATATATTCTGAAAGGTTAGAAAAAGTAGGTCTGTATTGTTTGGAAAAGAGGATCTTGTGAGGGACTTCAGTGAGATACATGAAACTCTAAAGGGACCAAGGAAGAGAGATGCAGCAGTGCTATTTGAGCTAGTGTCAAATGCAAGCTCAAGGGGACACGAAATTATGCCAGAGAAAAGCCTGACAATGAGATTCTCTACGTGGAAACACCTTATACTAAGTGCAAAATACTGAAGATTGCAATGACTGCAAATAGTTTGGGTAATTTAAAAAACAAAACAAAAAGCAAAGAACAAGCTCCTCCAAACAACATGGGAAAGTGATGTCAGCTCAAATAAATGTCTCTGTAAATGAAAAGACTCAAATCAAAGTTTGAGTCGTTGTCTTACTCCAGCTTCATAGGAAGGTGTGACCCAGAACAAAGTTTTTCTGTCTTAGTTTGATGAGAAATTAACAGTGGACAGTATAAAGTGCTTTGAACTTGGACTCTCCACATCCCTCAACATCATTTCACCCCCCAGCATGGTCCATCAAGTAATTAAGTCAAAATACAGTAACCCAATGAAACATCAGACTAGGAGAATTAATTGCAACATCAATCCCTGACTGGCCTTTCAGATTCTCCTGTTTTAAATCATCAGTTCATTACCCAGCTGCACGCTGTCTCACAGCTTATCCACCCATCCCCTTCCCACCCTGGCACCACCTGGGTCACAGGACACTCAGTGGGCACTTTCCTCCTCCTTGCTTTCTGTCTGAAAGGAAAACAGGCTGTGGTCACACAGCAGCACCTGTCACCAGCACCTTCCCCCCAAGTGTGCAGCGTGACACTGGTACCCCTGGCAGAGGCATTAATAGCTGTGAGCAACCATCATGTGAGTCCTCCAGGAACTTGAGCAGGTAGGAGAAGAGGAAAGCCACATAACAAACATCAATCCCCCAAAAAGCTCTTGGGCAAAAATTGTGTTGAAATGACCTCAAGGATGTGGGAGACACCAGTATCTGGAGGACAAAAGTCCTCACAGGGTCTCACATCATCCCCAAAAGAAGCCGTTCTGAGCATACAATTACTCTTAACACTTTCTGCAGTGAAACCATCAGGAAAAATGTATGAGCAAAATCTACAGTGTCTGTAAAAAGAAGTTTAACTGAAACTGAATTAAGGTACTTATAATTCAATCAAGTGGCATCACCACAGATTAGAGTGGGAGTTGACAGGGACCCTAATTTCTGTGTGAATCCTTACACGGTCTGGGCTTCTTAACTCAGAGTACTGACTTTCTACAGAACTGCAGATACCTGCTGCCTTAAGGTGGTACTGTCATGGGCAATAACATAAAGTTTTGTAACACTGTAAATATGCCTACAAATACCTGTTTATCCTTACTTAAAACTATTCTAACATTTCATAAAAAAAAAATTGTATTTATCAGTATTTCTGGCATCAAAATTAATTGCTATGATCCACCTGCCTATCCCAGACGTGCTTTAACTCTAAGCAAATTATTTAATTTGGGAGGTAGAAATCTGAAATTTCACATATATGAGCAATGAGAAAAGGCAACAGATAACAGAGGTAAACCTAGCATCTACTAATTTCCAAATTTCCAACAGAAAGGCAATAATATCTCAAGATGTAGTGCAAAAGGGTATTTTACATCCAATTAGGCAGGGAAGCCAAGCTGAATGGGTTAAAATTTGCAACCGATCCCAAGTAAGTGATTTTTTTAACCCCCTAAGGCTTGAAACTGCACTGGGAGGAAAAAGCAATTATGCAATGAATAGGAGAAGGGAAAATATGTCCCAAACTGGTTTGCCTGCAACAAGGTACAGATTCCTCGGTGAGTCTGCAGGGAACAGCTGAGCTCCCCAGGTTATTCTTCGACCACACCCGAAATAAAAACTAAAGGATATTTCAGGGAATAGGAAAACACAACAGCTCAGATAATGTCCCAGGCAGTATATTCATTACAGGCTCATCAGAGTGGATGCCTGCAGTAGGAAGATTAAATACCCATTTACCAGCATCAGAGGAGAGTTTGGTTTTATAATGTATTGTCCCCTATTCCCCGTGAGGCTGCTTTGTTTGATAAAATGCTGAGTGTGGTGTAAAAATATCCCTCTCTCTGTAATTTGCACTCCTCTCCATTTAAAGCTATTCTTGCTGCAAACGAGAATTGAAAGCTGCTAAAATTAAGTGGTGTCAGTTCTCAATGACACTTTAATGATAGAGCGCTCAGCAAATGAGATGAGAATGAATTCCAGCTTCTCTGCTAAAGATAGTAACCAGCACTAAACAGTGTAATGCTCCAACTGGGCTACACTTCACCTGCTTCATTCATATTTAGTAGAACTGAAATAGGGAAACTATAATTAAAATGGTGATAAAATGAAAAATGCTAATTTCTAATAGAGATGGCAGGAAACAACTGAAGCTTGTGAAGTCAAAGCCCAGCCCTTCTTTGTCACATCTGTACTGCCACGGAGGCCATCGCTGGCTGACCACAGGGCTGGCGTGGGGCTATGCAACGTTCGCCTCGCTGCAGAAACGGCCCTTCCCAGCAAGTCTGGTACAAACCTACTTAACTGGCACAGACATGGGAAAAATGAAGATTAGGAAATCCTGCATGGTTTTGGGCTAAATGAAACTACTTCCTCTGAAAAAAACATTCAAGGAAAAAAAATCAAACAAAAAACCAACCCAACGTGTAAACACGTTCTTTCTCTCAGTATCATGTTATTTGGACCTTCAAGGACGTCCACCCAGCCCTCCTCACGGATCATGCCTGTAGCTTCACTACCACTAACAAATGACAATTTCAAAGTATGTCGACTGGGTGCTGTCACCCCTGTGCCCCCACTTGTGCCACTTCAGTGTTGCAAAGCTGTTTTATGATGGGACAATTATTGTCTGAAAAAAATTCGTTTTGCTTGGGTTTCTGAGCATGTCATAGCAATGGGAGGCTCTTCTGTTGCATTGGCTCTGACGCAGGGGGGAACGCAAGCTCTGAATTCATATAGTGCCTGGGCAGAGCCACCACTGCCTTTCTTTCTGCCCCATATAGCATGGGCTCACAGCCTGCATTTACAGTATACTCCTTCATACAAACTGTCAGGGAAGAGAAGTAGATTGTTTCCAGGCCTTGACAAAAACTACATTAATTTTGTATAATGCTGTGCTGTTCAGCTGGCTAACCAAGTCTGTCAAACATGAATGGAAGGTAAATATTAAGGCATGCAAAGTATAAAAAGCAGTCATTATGGAGAAAGAAGTATTTATTACTATAGGAAATCTTCAGTGGATTTACAATTATGTAAGTCTTGTAATAAGGTGAGTTAAGGTTTCAAAATTCACTGCAAATATGTGCAGAATATTCCATAGGACTCAAATGGACACGGGGTCATTTGCAACAACTGACAATAAAATCTTTACACCTAATAGTAGTATCAGGTTTTCTTTCATTTGATAGATAAGTGATCCTGCAAATACTCTATAAAGTGTTAAAATAAGGAGTCAGCACTATTTTCCCACCCTTATCTTGAAGACACCAGACTGTATTTGTACCCCAAGCCTCTACCTACAAGTACTTCTTCCAATGTCTTCTAACAAATAATGCACCAAAGGGAATTTCTCATTTCTCAATTCTGTACAGTTAAAAAAAAAAACAAAACGCTTTTGCATTTGCATTTGCACATAACATAACATGTCCAATGCTGTGTAAATGTCTAGGAGTTGCAAAACCAGTGGCCTAATGGGCTGAGTGAAGGTGAAATGGTCACAAGTGAGTGAGAACAGTAATTCCTCACATATCTCTGCATTTCTTCCCATACAATGATCCTATCCTGACTGTACAAGTAATAACTTGACAGCAACTGTCAAGAGCTTCTTAAAATGATCTGTCTTCACTATTGCAGACCTGATAATATTGTATATATGGTTCTTACACAATATATTTGCGTGTCTTCTGTTGTGCACATAGCTCAAACCATGTATGTTCTTTCTGCAGAGATTGTGTGACTTTGGTCACTTTTCGTTCAGGCGTAGACTACTCATGAGCCTCTTTTCCTGCTTCACTCCCTTCTTGCTTCCCTCCCTTCCTGCATCCTAGCTCAGCTCTGCTTCAGGGAAGCAGGTTTTTATGGTATAACCAAAGGAGACATGAGAAAGTTTCAACTGTTGCATGATAGCTAATTTTCTGTGTCTTAGTCTGGCAAAATTATGGCAGGGTAAATTAAGCTACCAAAAGGACCCTAGTTCAATTACTACTTCTGCTATTAATTTAATGGGAAAAATAAAAAATTATGAGTATCGCACAGATGATGATTACACATCCAGTTCTTTTCTTCAGGGTTCAGAATGACTTATGAACGTGAAGTGTGGGGGAATGTCTGCAGATTAGTAAACAATGCCATCTATACTTACATTGAAGTTTTGTGAAGATAAATGTGTTCACATCAAGATGTGGCATAGAGATGGTTTGTTCCTGCTGTTTGGGTAGCCAGGACTGGAGGCAGAAAAGGGATCAAGTGTATCCTGACACCAGTGAGTTAAGCCTGTTTGGCTTATTTCAGCCTCAAGTCAGTCCTCTCACAGAATCATTAAGGTTGGAAGAGATCTCAAGGATCATCTAGTCCAACTGTCCCCCCACCACCTATTACCCACTAAACCATGTCCCTAAGTACCACATCCAACCTTTTTTTAAACACCCCCAGGGGTGGTGACTCCACCACCTCCCTGGGCAACCTGTTCCAATGCCCAACCACCCTTTCCGAGAAGAAATTTCTCCTCATCTCCAACCTGACCCTCCCCTGGCGCAACTTGTGACTATTCCCTTTTGTCCTATTGCTCGTTATCTGTGAGAAGAGACTGACCCCCAGCTCGCCACAACTTCCTTTCAGGTAGTTGTAGAGGGCAATGAGGTCTCCCCTGAGCCTCCTCTTCTCCAGACTAAACAAGCCCAGTTCCCTCAGCCGCTCCTCATAAGACCTGTGCTCCAGCCCCTTCACCAGCTTCGTTGCCCTTCTCTGGACACGCTCCAGGGCCTCGATGTCTTTCTTGTGGTGAGGGGCCCAAAACTGGACACAGTACTCAAGGTGCGGCCTCACCAGGGCTGAGTACAGGGGGACAATCTCCTCCCTGTTCCTGCTGGCTACACTATTCCTGATACAGGTCAGGATGCCGTTGGCCTTCTTGGCCATCTGGGCACCCTGCTGGCTCAGTTGTGCCCTTCACCCACCAGAAGACGTGAAGGAAGGCACCAGCTCACTGGCACCTTGAGTAAAGGAGGTTGGTATGGGCTGACTGAGAAATACTGTCATTACATTCCCCTGATGAGTACCCCAGCACAGATGTGTGAGGGAGACGAGAGGGAAGGGGGACTCTGCAGTCTGCTTATAATCCTCTGAAATTTCCTTCGTGCAAGGGAAACTGTGCCTGCTGATGGAAAATGGCTGCGTCCTGGAGAACATAGGACTGGACCACCACTCCTACGAGGACAGGCTGAGAGAGTTGGGGTAGTTCAGCCCGGAGAAGAGAAGGCTCTGGGGAGACCTAATTGCATCCTTCCAGTACCTAAAGGGCCTACAGGAAAGACAGAGAGGGGCTGTTTGCAAGGGCAGGGAATGATAAGACATGGGGGAATGGGTTTAAATGAAAAGAGGGGAGACTTAGATTGGATGTTAGGAAGAAATTCTTTACTGTGAGGGTGGTGAGGCACTGGAACAGGTTGCCCAGAGAAGTTGTGGAGGCCCCATCCCTGGCAGTGTTCAAGGCCAGGTTGGATGGGGCTTTGGGCAATGTGGTCTAGGGGGGGTATACCCATGGCAGGAGGGTTGGGACTAGATGATCTTTGAGCTCCCTTCCAACCCAAACCATTCTGTGATTCTATGTTTCTATACCTGTCTTGCACACAGTTCATGCTTCTTTTGACTCCCAGCCAGCCCAACACCTTTCCATTAGTTTTCTGTCTTGTATATTGGAGTAAAATGAACCAGATTCACTTACAAATCCTGTGAGGTACTGAGCATCACTGGTGAGATGTTAACATCTCTGATCTCCTATGAGTTTGAAGCACCTTGCATATCTGATCTCTTCGCCTCTTGGAAAGGTATTAGGCAAACAAAACAAACAAACAAAACAAAACAAAAAAAAAAGAAAACAATCTCTCCGTATCAAAGCAGTTTTACAGAGCTTTGGAAACAGCAAGACAAAATAAATATTGAGTGAGAAGGAAAAAAGCCAGTATTGCATCAAATACTTGCCCCAGGTCCTACAACAGCAAAAATGAGGTGACATGCAGCCATACATGAGTGGACAACATGTCAGCTGCACAGAGGGTCTCTTCATCGTCACACATGTCCCCTAACTGGCAGTTTACCCTCTCAGACACAATGTTAAGAGACACAGGAAGAATGTTCTCTTTTTGAAAAGTGTCACATAAAGTAGCTTACCAGCCTGGTTGGCAGAAAATCATATTTTCTGATATCTGATGTCACATTTTATTAGATTTAGGATACTATTATCCTACTTACTTAGGGGTTTAAAAGTATCCTTTTTATAGCTAATGCCACAGGTAGAATGTTAAACTACAGACGTTTTGCAATAAAGGACTAGACTGTTCCTTATACACATCTGGTATTTTTTGCCCCAAACAATGCAATAGTTGTGCAGTATTTTATTTTTTTTTTAATCTTTGCACATTTGTCCTCAGTTCATCTACTAACCTATGAGTGAATCCGGTTATAGAGTCTGTAGAACTCTGAAACTATATTTTTTAATTCTATTAATATATTTTAATGAAATATGCTTATTTAATACCCATAGATGGTTTCACCTTAACTCCAGAGTTCAGAGAGCAGCTGTCCTTTCAGTTCAAATAATGGCATCTGCTGTAGTGCTTGGCAGCAGTTTCCACCTGCTAGTAAATAAAATTCACAGTATACAAATTGCAATGCTTGGGTTTATATCAGTTCTGAATTATCCCCTTGCATTTACACAGAAAAGTTTTATCTTGACTTCAGTTACTACTGGGCCTTTAAATAAAACCTTTTCCTGAATCAAATTTTCTTTAAAGTCTTTAGGCAAAATTTTGAATATTGGTAACCGAGTTTTTTGAACCGACAGCGGTTTGAAGTTCTAGACCTTTTAATTTAATTAATGTTGTTTTCCGAATATAGTCATGGTCCTATTTAAAGCTGCAAAATCTGTGTGTATTTAAGGGTAGAATTTGATTCATACCATCAAGTACGTCCATGATTACCATCAAAAGATAATTACATCTGATGTATTCTGGAGGAAAGGCTTATTTACTTAGGTGAAAATTGGCTTATTTACGTAGATGAGAATTAGCCTTACCCACCAATTAAAATATAAATGTATCTTTTCTATGTCAATTTTACACCATTTAGTTATTAAACCATAGATTTTATTCCTAATCAGTCTTTACCTCTTCAGTTACTTATCAGTGCTATAATTTAGTGATAGCAAAGTGTTACAAGTATCCAGCTGAACAGCAGGTTCTTGGAGTATGAGATGAAGCAATCAGGAAAATCCTCAAAAATGTGTTGATTTCTTCATACAGCTCTACTTCAGTCATAATTATTGTGAGAATGGGGAGGCAGAAAAGTGAATGAGGATCAAATATTAATATCTACTAATATTCAGTAGCGTGAGTTTGACAGGAGGTTCTTTAGTGTTACATACCAAAGGGAAGCAGCTCCACAGGAACTCAGAAATAGGATTCAATTTCTGATAAAGGAGAAATGCATTTTATAGTGTACACTATTAGCTGCTGCAGGCTTTAAAGTAAAAAAATCCAAAAGATAGTGTGATGCTTTTAATAAGGAGAAAGAACCAGATACTAGCATCACTCTGTAATATTTTACCGAATTTTATTCAAACAGAGCTGCAAAAAATCTCATTCCATACATTTAAGACAATTAGGTCAAGAATTGTACATATAAAGTAAGAGACCTTCAAAGAAAATTTAGGTATAACATTAAGGGCCCTGCAGCTGAGTAAGGAATGTCCTTCTCTCCACCAATCTAAACCAACAAGTTTGTGTGCTCTTGGAGCTGCTGGCCTGGATCAGCTTTAGTGACTCCTAAAGAAACCTGCTAGCTGACACCAAGTTACTCCTGGAAGCAGAAGCACTTCTGTAAAAAATTTTCAAACAGATTTTTTAATGCAATTTATAATCCTTTAGAATAACAAAACAAACAAACAAAAAAAAATTGAACAAAATCAACATAAAGACTGCTAAATAAAACCTTTTTCCCCTCAAAGTCCCTCTGTATTTTACTAGTAGAGGGTAAGAATGCATAAGCTTTATTTCTACTTTTCCTAATCTCTTTTAAAGTTTATCATTCCTTGGGGTAACTCCATTAAGAGACTATCTATCTCTTCACCTGCAGTGACAATACATTTTTTTCTCTTTGAAGAGTCAATCCAATACAACAGCTATGCTACTTGTAGTATTTGGTCATCATTACAAGTACATTTTGAATTTTTAAAAAACAAAATATTCTTCTGTATTTTCTAAAAAAATATTCATTCACCTACACATAGTCAGGGGCTCTGTTTCTTTCAATTTTTTTTTATATCTCTGGATTTTAAGTTTTTCCAGCTTTACTGAGAGTCTTTTCCACATTTCTGTAAATTACTTCTCCAAATCACTCTTTTGTATTAAAAAAAAAAAAGTAACTGGCTTCATATTTAGATCTATAACCGACCTTTAAGATTAGTCTCCTTAGTGTACATTTTAGCAGGCATAATTGTGTTGAAATATGAATTAATTTGGTAGTGGTCTCCCCTGCATACCTAGGATTATTTTAAGAAGATAAATGTAACCTTCAGCTGTGTTCTGTAGAGGTTTTATTCCACAGCCTTACACTGTGATTTGAGATTGAAAGCTTACCAATATTTGAAGAATGCCATTGAGCACTAGGCTGTATTTGTTTGTCTCCTGAACTCATTCAATTAGGAAAATAATCCATTATGGAAAATCTTGATTAAAAGTTGGCTTATTCTCCCATTTGATTAAAATTCAGCATTACACTGAATCAATTGTTCAGTACTTCTGTGAAACCTGCATCAACTGCAGGCAGAAGACTAATTGCTCTGTTGCTCTTGCATCTTACTCACCTTTTTGTCCTCTGATTATAAAATCTCCTGGAGAACAATAAACATGTTCTAATATTGTGGTTTCACTTGGTCCTTGACCTTATCCCATGGCACACTGAGAGACACCATAGAGAGCTTGAGGGGACTTGAGGTTGGAGACGATTTTCTTGGCCAGATGCTTTAGCTCCACAGCCCCTACTCTGTCCCAGGATGGAGACCGCGGCATTGCTTATCCCTGCCATAAACTCCATGGGTTTCTTAGCTTTCTGAACCCTGAATAAAATCTTGGGGATTTAGTCCTTTGCATACTTCCACAATGACATCAGCAAACAAGGCTAATCTTGCCTGCCAACAAAATGTTTTTATAACTCCATACTAAATCCCTAATTAAAATCTCCACCTATAAAACTCTACAACAAACAAAGCATTTGAGGTTGGGCTGCAACCTGACAGCCGTGCGACTGGAGAGGACGGCTTCTTTCTCCCAAAACTTAACCTCAAAGTCATCTGCATCCTCCTTGTCTGTGTTTAGCTGTGGAAGAGCTAACTCTGTGCTGTCATTCAGACCCCTGGACAATTTCAGTGGCTGAAGTCTTGGCTTGGCCAAATCAGCGGCAAAACGCGTGTTGATTTCAATAAGTTGAGTCTATAGCTTCAAATATGGCAATAAAAAATAAATCAGCAATGGAATCCTAGAGGGTTTGCTTTTCAGCATATTTTCATTTCCCGTTTATGTCTCCTTCGGCAAACGTGATAGCTTGCAGCAATTAGAAATCTTGACTCAGGAAGATTCTCAGACATAAGCAAGAATGCAGCCATAGTTCCCAATCAAAACTTCATGGAGAAGCTTTTCCGATTTATTCTTACAGTATGATGAATTCTTTTTACTATTTCCATAAATAAAATTTCTGCCAGTTTTCCCTAGTTTTCACACAGAGTGTCTTTTGCTAACTGTAGTTGAACACTAATATTGAACCGACTAACTTCCAACACTAAAACTGCACCACCAGGATTGATTTTTTTTTTTATTATTTTTTTTCAGTTCTTTTCTATCTCAATTGCTCTTATGGCTTCTTTATGGCTTTTTCCTGAGGTTAAGACATTATACGTTGAGAAGTTTGCCTAGTGGAATATTTAAAAAGTAAAATAAGAAGCTACACTTTCAGTATATTACCAGCAAACCATAATGTTAGCTATCAAAACAATCTTTTATTTTGTTATTTCATGAGGAGACAAGAGAGAAAAATTGACATAAACACATTCCAGATCTTGAGCTGCTTTGAAGTTTTAATGGCTAGTGTCTTCACTGGCAAACATACATTTAAAAAGTGACTTTAGAAACAGTCCAAAATAATGCAAGAAAAAGCAGCTTTAGGAAATAGTCACATATTGGGTATTGATTCCTTGAGTTTAACGTTACTTCCACTTAGAATTACTAACTGGAATCAAACATTTGTGAAATTTAGGGAAACTCTATTTTATTACATCAGACTGAGAGGTGAGAGTGAAACTAATGTGCATAAATAATATGGGCAGGTGAAGCTGAGCACAGTGGAAATAGCAGAGTTACTAAAATAACTTTGAGGTCAGTATTTGTGATGAAAATAGATAAGATTTATGGCAAAGTAATTCAATCAAATAATCTGAAGCAGGTCAGAAATATTTCATTCTAATGTAGCGTTATAAAAATCTACAGACATTGTGCAATTAAATGAAAAGCAAAAGCGAGCCATAGATTGTTGCCAAAGAGAATAGAATAAAAGAAAAGGCAAAAGAAAATGTCAGCTGCAGAAGACCTCATTTTGGAAACCTACAATATGTTGATTGATAGGAGTAGCGTTCTTCAAGCTCTGTCACAGCTGAAGTATAAAGCTGTCAGTGCACATGATAATGATGGATGCTCTAAAACATGCAAATAGCATGAAAAATCATTTCTCACATAATTTTGGAAGATGAGAGGAGTTGTGAACTGAGGGGAGAGGGGAGGGTAGGTCAAGCTTAACATTCAGCCAAGAGGAATAGGCGGCTGCCTTACCGCTGTTTGAGTTGTTAATTACTATGCAAGTGAAACAATGAGTTATGCCGGCCTTCTGCAAATTTTCCCACGGAAATTTTATTGTGACCAGTGGAGGAAGAGAGGCAGAACTGCAGCTTCGGAGCTGAACACAATGCTGTGCTCCCCCGGAACAAATCCGCGCAAAAAGGAATCTGCTCCAGGGGCTGCCAGCGCTTTCAGGAATGTGTTGCTTTAAGAACGCGCTGTGTATTTCAGAGGTGACATTTACAGTATACCATCAATATTGGGGGTGTTTCAGTTAATTAGCCATTTTTATTAACACTGAAGTACAGTAAAACCCCATGTAAGTGTTAGGAATGTAAATTAGCGCTATCCCCGGGCTGATCTAGCTCAAAGCAGTGAAGTATCACACACTGCCCCCGTATTTATGGTGCTCTTTATTTTCTAGACTGAGCAAAGGTTGCTCACACTTCCAGCTAGTTTTCACCTCTTGTTGTGCGTATGCAGGTGCTTGCATGTGCCAAAGTTCACCAGAAGCAACAAAGCTGTAAGCGTAATCTTTACATTGCTGGATCTTATTTTCATTAATTGTGTGATTTTCAGGAAAATTATATTCATAACTGACTCCAGTGAAAAAGAATAATACATTAGTGCTGGTTTTGTGATTCTGTTTTAAAAATAGTTATAATGATACATCATATAGCATCTAAACTGAGGAAAAACAGCACCATAAAAAATAAAGCATTCTTTATATTAAGTGTCTTGCCTAGGCTCCATGAAATGGTAAAAGTCACCCAGCTGACATCCCTTTCCATTCAAAACTCCACATTCCTTGTTCCATATTAACTTTTGACTATGCCTTATTTTTAAAACTCTTCCTCACTCAGCACAGGTCTACTTACTGGATCTTGTCTCTGCAGAATCTTTTTGGTTACTTCATCCCATCAAAAATGTCAGCTTAATATAAGCCCACCTGTGTGTTTTCAAGTCTGCCTTTTGACTTGGATTTGGCATGCTTTTCTTCAGCCCTAGGTTTCCTCATAGCAACTACTAATCATTCTAGTCCCTCTGGAACAGATACAGTCCAATATCAGGATTTTACACGTCTGTATCCTCCCAATAGTCATGTTTTTCCCAAATTTGACAGTAAGGAGGTTAATACAAATTTTAAAAATACCATTCTGAATCTTTCACTAAATGTCTTACATTCAGTCTTATCTGTATCTGCATGTTAGACCGTAAGCTCTTGGAGGCAAAGGCCGCCTCTATTCCTGCTGTGCATACTGCTGAACACACTGTCACACTCCACAAATTACAAATAATGAGCAATGACAATGGACCTTATTTTCTACTGCCTTCCATCTTATTGCTATTTACCTCAGCACAAAACAAGTGTCAAAGAGGTGACATTAGCAAGTGCTGTGGTTCCTCAGCAGCTCAGCGTGTTTTAAGTTGAACCCTTGTTCATAAAAGAGGACACAAAAACTGAACACTTCAGAAAATTTTATCTAAACATTCTACTAAGTTGTAAACTGAATTTCTCATTGAGTTCTGAGTCAATTCATTTCATACTTCCTTTTGTTAACTATTGGTACCGCTTCTGCATAACCAGGCTCTGGTCTTGCTGTTTTGCTGAGCCTTGTAGCAGGTAATTGAAGAAAGTGAGGTTTTAAATAAGTTGTGTTCTGATTTTTTTTCCCCTTGTTGGATTTCATCTTTGTTTCAGGCCTAGAGCAATAGTTGATATTCACATCCACATATTAGTAATGCTTCATATTTGTTATTCAGCAGAATTATGCTCTTTTGGACTTGTTCATGTTCTTATTTAAAATTAATAATAACTCACTGTTGCTTCTGGTGAGTTTACATCTCTCTTTATGTTGCTGATTTACTTCTCCTGATAAGATTGAAATAATCCAAAGGTAGGTGGGCGTGAAACAGAAATTTAACAGAAGTTCTGAAAAGAACTGTATATCTGCGCAAATCATGACCCAAAGGTGCTGTACTGGATTCAGACCAGCTCAAATAATGCCTCCATACACAGGATGGATCAGGAAGACTTTTCCCCTTGCCCCAATTAAAATGCCCGTAACAAAAATGTCTATGTGTCCCCGAGAGTATGAAGTGAGGCAGCTCCCCAGAAAGCAGATGTAATAACTGCCCAATATCTAAATTACCAGGCGGAGTTTACAGAGCAGAGATGAGAAGCACTACGGCCAAGTAAAAA
>VWZZ01004613.1:79234-91734 GCA_013399095.1 Psophia crepitans | reverse complement strand
TTACAGGGCAATCCTTACACAAGGACAAAATGTTCTTGAGCAATTTCTGCAATGTATTAGACACAAACAGGTTTTTCCTCAAAACTGAAGTCGTGTCAGGCTTCTTGCTTCACCTCTTTTAATTTCTCCTGAACAAACATTTATTGTGGTGGTTTGAAGTAAATTTCCAGTTCACATATTTTTCCTGTGAGACAACAAAGGGCTTATTGGGGGGAGCTTTTAGACTGATTGGCTGATCTACACCCAGGTCATCAGAGGTCTGAGACCCATTTTACTTATTGAAAAATATGCCTGGCTCTGATTTTATTCCCTTTATTAAGCTACTTAAACAAAAATAACATTGCAAACTCTATGTCACCAAAGTAATAATTACTAACCTATGAAGAGAGCAATTCAGCTGTCAGACTGGATCAAATCAACAAGTCAGACACAATACTGAGAAGCATATTAAATCACAAAGTATGTTAAATCATCCTATTAATACTAAAATAATCAATCCTAATACAATCTTAAACACATTCCCTAATACATCCTGAAGCGGATATTAAGAAGGCAGCTGTTCATTTGTTACATGTACCAATTACAGAATATCTTAATATTGAAAGAAAATCATCATCTAACATCTGATCCATGTCCTCAGCACCAGTTATAAAGTTTTCTCTTCAAACACTTGCTTTTCCACTTCATGGGTGAGTGAACCCTTGTCTCCCAGGATCTGTCTCCAGCAGAGTTACAGGTAGAGATGTCAATAACACTGTTTAGCAGAGGAGTTCCATGTTGACCAGAAGGTACAGAAGACAGTTTCAGATCACTCACCAAAGGCAGGGCTCCTTTTCCAAGATACCGTTTAATTTGAACTTTCTCACTAAAGTTTTCTTCATGAATGCTTGACTGGTGCTCAGGCCCAGCTCGACACAAACAACTGTCGTGCAAAAATTCACAGTTCACAACAGGATTAAGACTCGTCCAACAGGTTAGGGAAAGGTTATTTTGTGGCAGCAGCAGAATGAGTCTCCCAGGCATTGTCTTCTTCCTGGTGTCTTTCAGCACTGAAACTGTGCAACTTCTTAGCCCTGCTTATTACTGTACACAGTCAAAAGACTCAGTGCTTGCACAGCAGGATGGGCTGCCAGGCTCTACCTCTCCATCAGTGCTGAGCACAAGACCAGTGTGACACAGCTGGCCAGAAGAAGAATTTGGGACAGCAAGCACCTCACCTGCCTCCTTTCCTTCCCCACTCCTCTTTCCCCTTCCCTCTGGGGCAGCCAAGGGAGGAACAGCTTCTCCTGCAGCCGTGGCCAGCTTAGGAGGTGACTCCTTGCTGGGGTGAAGGAGAAACTGGGAAGCTACTGCAGGAACCAGCCCGAAAAGCTGTGCTGGTAGTGCCAAGGAAGGTGGGGTCTTGCGACAGGAGTATTTAGTACTGCATGTAGCCATGATTTCTTGTCCCATTAGTCTGCTATCCTGCAGAGCTGCCTTTGTGGTCTATTCTGAAAGCTGGATCTGTCTCAAAATAGAAAGCAAAGGGGCTAGGAGGTCTTCCTGTAAATGAAAGATAGTTAACAAAAAGTAAATTATTACCTCAAAATTTAATCATAAGATGTATTCACAAACTTTGCAACTCTTCATCTTTTCTGGGCTCTAGTAAGTTAAGAGCCATCGGGTCTGGTGTACTTTTCTTCTGTGTTCAGGAAGAGGCTGAAGACTCATGATCTGACTTCCCCTCACACATCTGCATTGGAGACTCTGGACAAGGAGCCTTCCCTGCAATGTCTTCTGAACCAAAACACTAACCTGCTTGTTCTTCTCACCTCTCAAAGAATTTCCTCCAGATGAGACACAAAGTGCACTGTGTCCAGTCAAATTCAGAATAGAACATATTAGTCTTGGACCAACATGTGAAAGGATCATTTTAACAAGTTATTTAAAAATAGCTGGTATTTTAAAGAGTGTGAAGTCTGCAAGTCTGACCTTCCCTCTGCCAAACACACACACACACAAAAAAAATCTGATTACAGTATCATAGTTGGTCTTCTATTTATTTTAATGGATTTTGAGCAACGTTATGTCACCAACCCAAAAAGCATATATAAATAGATAAAACCCCAGTATCTTCAATGCCCAGGAGAATTCTCTAAGCACAAATCTGTTGGGCAATCCTCCCCACTTTTCTGGAAGCGGAGACGCTGTACAGCCAAGTCTACATGATTCATCAGGACAGAGAAAGAGCCATAAAGATGCAGTGTAATTCAGTAGTCCATCGGCAAGGTGCTCAGCCAGGGCAGCCTTGGTTTCCTGCTCTTACAGTTGGGAAAATCGCAGAAGCAGCTAAAGCAGGGCACAGGCATTGTTAGTGGGAGTGAGGAAGATCCATGGGGCTTGTACAGTGTGAGCTGGAAAAATTCAATTTTTTAATCAACCATTTTCAGTGGTACTTTCCCCGTCGCACAAATAAGCTAAAGGAACTTGCCAAAACAAAATGGAGTACCTGCAAAAGAGGGAACATCACACTTCAAAAGTTCCCAGTTCCCACATCAACTTTTACCTGCCTAAGATCTGGCAACACCAGTATGTCCAGTGACTGAGCCAATGCAGCAGCCCTGGTGACTCTAAATCACAGCATTCAGGAATAGTATGCCACACTCAGCAAAGGCTTTAAAAAAAATAATATCACTTTCATTTATTTCTGTGCCTTCTTGATCTCGAAAAAAGCAGTTCAACACCTACAGAATACCTTCCCCAAGGAGATAACTGTACAAGCAAAGTTCAAGTATCCCATCATTGATTGCATGTGTTTCACGCTAAGCTCCTTCCACTATAATGCACTTTCTACAATAGCTGATAGATTTTTCCAGTCTTCCTCTGGGAGTCCTAAATGCCTTTGCTAGAGAATTGCTAGAGAATTGCAAAAGCTCTTTTTCTCTTTCCTCCACTGACAAAACTCAGTTCTTGAATGAAATGTTTGAAAATCTTTAGAAATACTTTTTAATACATGTTGAGCCTCTTAAAAAGAAGGGAACTGTACAAACAGTAGAACACAGCTGGTGGTACAAGAATATGTTAAATTGCTCTAGCAATTTGATTTTCTAACCTCATGGTACCACAGGTTGTGTAAACCCAAATCAAAATTCTCTGTGTACACTCTTATCAACCACTATGTTTATTCTGACGCAGAGGCCTTCATTCCAGCAAGCATCTCTGTCCAGAAAATTATTGACGTTTGTGCTTAAATTTAAACGTTAAGTCCCATTCAGTAGGATGTAAAGGACATTTAAGCACCTGTATGCCTAAAAAGAGACTGGCAGAGGGCATATCTGAGTCAGAATTTTATTAATGTTCCCTGAAGGTTATATAAGATCAAATGGATAGATTGACTTGGCATTGTATTGCAGTGACTTTGTAGAATGTTTGGGAAAATGAAACCATTAATGAGATATCACCTGAATATTTTTTCATTGACACTCTGGGTAATAAAATGTGAAATGCTTTATTTCCCCAAATGAGGTCAGCACACATGTGGATAATTGCCTGAAACAATGTAATTTTTGTTTAACTTGTTTAATTGTCTAGGTAACTTGTTTGTTCAAAATCAATATGCAGTTAAAAAAAAACAATTCCTGTGGTCTGACTTGTAAGAAGC
Organism: Psophia crepitans; assembly: GCA_013399095.1. Classification (NCBI taxonomy): domain Eukaryota; kingdom Metazoa; phylum Chordata; class Aves; order Gruiformes; family Psophiidae; genus Psophia; species Psophia crepitans. Next base: position 88,094 of record VWZZ01004613.1, on the reverse strand, counting down.
CCTCACTTTCATGATTAATACTGCAGTCCCTGTTGGCAGTCCTGTGGTGGTTGGACTTAACAAACACATACCAAAAAGCAGTTGTTCCCGCACTGAGTTTTCAGTTTAAATAATCTGGAATTATGCAAGAGTCATCTTCTTTAACTACTTTCTCTCCGGGAGCACAGAACTGATTCATATTCATTCCTTACATTTATATTTATCTGTGCATTCATCCCTTCTTTTGCCATCTGTCATAGAACCAGCTGAAAAATTGAACATCTGAATCCTATTTTGATAACTATTTAGCATTATTATTTATGTGAAAAAAGTACATAAATAGACAAAGTATAGGGGACTAGGGAGACTCCTGAAAATACTGAGGTAAATGGATAAATGAATATACCGATAAACTTGGCGTGTAGCCACTGTTTGGTATTTTTCCCATCTTTGGTACTAGATCCACATTTCTGGATTTCTTCTGCTAAAAAGAGCACAGAGCCTGCATCTTAACATTTCAGCGTTTGATTGCCAAGCTCTCCACTTGAAACTCTTCCCTTGAATTCCCAGCTGGAAGTGCGTGTAACATCTGTGTGTGGACTTGGCAGGAGGAGCCCGACACACTGGGCAGTACACGAGTCCTCCTCACCATCTTGCAGGATCACATCCGTACCCCAAGATCTGACGCCGCTCAGAGCAGAAAGGTTGCCAGATCCACATTTAAGCTCAAGTAAGTGTCCAGCTTTTCAGGAACTGCCAAGAAAAGATCACTGGCTTCTCTTTTCAGCCACCCCCACATTTATGCCAGTAAGCAAATCCATCAGCATAAAGGTGTGAGATCCCTTGCTACGATACGCGTTTGAAGAGTTTTATTGATGTTAAAGTAGATTCAAGTGCTGAAGCCTTAAATTCATAGCTCTGCATCACTCCAGTCAGGCTTTAAATCCCTCATTTTAGTAAAATAAGTGCCACTCAAAGACTGGCTCACATTCCGATTATTCTCACAATAGCGGGCACGGCAAGGAAACAGTGGACACTCTGCCATGTGGAACAATTACATCGTGTACAATCAAACAAGAAAGAAAAGGGAAAAGAGAGCAACTAAATGAACACACTGTGCATCCATTCATTTTACTGTGTCATTTAGCATATGGTCACTCATGTGATCAAGACAGTATACTGGCATTTTTCCCAGTTAATTCACCTCTTTTCCCTTTGTCCTCTGTTGCAGCACCAGTCTTTCAGCAAGATTTCAGGTTGCAGTCCCCTAGGAGAAGGAATGGTCCTTATTAAGTGTCTGGAAAAAAAACCCCAGCTTATTAGTGCATTGAGACTAATTATGGTGCTATCTTAATCAAATAAAAAAAACAAAAAAACCCACCACTCTTGAAATCGACTTACATATTTTTTCTTTCTTTCTCTGTGTCTCTCTCTTTATACAAATTACTAATGGAATGAAGTCCTGTAGCTGTAACAGCTGTCCTAATAAAGTAAGTAACTTCTCAAAGAGTAAGGATTTTTTTCCTGAGGTTTGGTGGTTACACTGATGTGAACTGACTAATACTTTACAGAGCTTAGCTGTGAATCATTCACTGCAAATAAAAGCCAAGGCATACGAATGTTCCTGTGCATGCTCTTTTCAATTATATTTCTGAAGATGTCCACTCGATTTTGATATCTATTCAACATTACATATTTGAAGTCTCGACAAATGAAGTCTAGACATCCTTAGTGCCCTGTATTTTTTTCCCACACTATTTACAAATTTAGATGCACCTCCAAAACACAGAAGGCTGTTATGCTCAGTAAAGGCTGGATTCTGTGTTGATGCAAACGTATTTAGCTTTAACTGATATCCATTGCATAAACAGATTTTTCCATGCTATTTGAATGGGTACAATGAGAGATCCGAACTGCAGAGTGGGTTGGCAGACCCTGTTTCTGTGGAGATCAAGAAAAATTAGTATTTTCCAAGCAGTGTACACCCAGGTGGCTTAAGGTCTTTGAAGAATACGAAGAACAGTGCTGTTCAAACACCTTTTTTTTTCCTGCTCCCCTCCCCAACATTACTTCATTACCTCATAATAAATTAGTAAAGGTAGGAGACTTTGTTTACACACCTGAAGTCCAGGAGGGTGGCAATTCCCAGAGCTGCATTCTACCTGAAATGTTCAAGGACATGCAGCTGACACAGTGGGCCTCTGACTGCAAGACAGACAGCTCCAGGCCACAAAGCTGCTGTATAAAACTGTCTACATCCACCTAAATTAGAACTGACAACCAGCCCTGGTTTTATAATGCTGAGTTCTCAACTTTTGGACACCAAAACCTATCCAGAAAAGGAAACAGAGTACATTAGACTTTTTTTTATTATTTTTTTTTGCTTTCAGGCATTGTTTCTTCTTCTGTTTCTTCCTCTCCTTTTTTTTTTTTGCCCTTTTAAAAAAATATAGATTTTGATACATCACATCTTTTGCTCCACTTTTTTGGTAGAAAAACCCTTTGACGTTAAGCATTTAATTCTAAAAAAAAAAAAAAGCAACTGGAAATTTATATGTCAATCGCATTTGAAAATGATACAATGTTTTCATTAAAAATAGAGCTTGTTAAGGAGGGGAGTTAAATTTAATAATAAATCTCGGCATTAAATGGAACCAGTAGGTAGAACAGAAGACTTAAAGAAAGGTTCCTGGAGTTGCTTTGTAGATTTTGCTAAAGTATCACTCCTAATGAGCTGACTAAGACTAATGTTTCAAAAATAGCCACTAATTTCAGGTGCCAGATTCCAACTTTCTCAAAAAAGTGAGTAATTTTCAGGTTCTGACTAGCCATAACTCCCCACAAATTGGGTGTCTAGGGCATGTGAAAATCAACCGATTTTATCTGTTTCACACTTCTGCCATAAGCGTGTTGATTTCTCAAAGTCTAATGCTCACGTTTTAAGACAAAAATATTACATAATAATTCACTAAATATGTTTATTAGAAAATGCCATGAAATTTGATGGGTTGAAGACCATGTTGCTGAAGAATATCACTGTATATTTGTGAACACAAATTCAAATCCAACAACTTCTAAAATTAACAGTGACTTTTCCAGCTTTCCTCTGCAACTGATAAACAACCTTACAGCTAGTTTTTGTTTGGGTTTTTTTTTTTCATTTTGAGGGTACAGGCATTTCTGCTAACGCAAATGCATTCTTCATTTGGTTATAGTAAATAATAAACTGAAGAAACTAACAAACACTGCTCATTGCTCCTTCCAGGTTTTGGTGGCAACAGCTCTGTCACAGCTGTTTGGATTTCAGGTCTGCCTTATTACATCTTTGTTTTAAAGATGAGCAAAATATTCTGGGTGAAGTCTTGAATTACTCTTTGTTCTGCAACATGTTTTGTTAGCGAGCTCACAGTAGTATCTAAAATAGTGTAAATCATCAGTTTTTAATCTGGCAGGAAGTAGATAGTGGCCCATTAAACTTTCGTAATTAAATTTCCCCTGCACTCCCCCACAGAACCATTATCTGAGTTTTCTAATTAACACAAGAGGAGGGAGTCAGTTCAGAGTGATGGGATCTATAGCCATCCCCTTTCATTTTAATGACCTTTAATAAACTTTTATTACTATTGATATTGATAATTATAATGCACCCTTCCCTCTGCCATGCGATTGTCAAAAATTGAAAAATTCTCCCTCAAAGTTGGCGCATGGCAAATGACTGTTCTCAAGCACCCAGAATCTAGAGCCAACACGAGCCTGGAAAAAAGACAAACTGTAGGCAGGTACAGTGGGAATGTCCTCTCTCCCACGGTCACCAGTGGGTTATGCCTTGGTCCTGGTCTGCCACAGCCCTCTGCTCTCTCAGCAGGGCCTCCCCCAACCAGGCTGACATGAGTGCTGAATCATGAGGTGGTTTCATGACAGATAACCACAAGGAATTATGCAGAGTTCATTTAACTTCTTTTACTTCCAGCCTTACAGAGGTCAGATACCAGAGAGGAGGATTAACCATTGTGACATCTAGTCCTTCCTTAGATTTTTCATCAATGTCTTTCATAATACCTAAACGTCTTTACATGGAGCTTTTATTGGTATGTCAACACTTCTAACCTCACCACAGCCTCTGTATGTACCGCATGTCTCGTATCTCGATGATCTTCTGTCATGTCAGCAATTATGTTCCCATCAGCGCTACAGTGGCACGTGTTTCATTGCTTGAATGAGACACAAGGCTGAGCACCTCAGGCTGTCCTCCTCTCTGCTGGGCATGTAAGGGTACCTGCCCCCCAGAAGAGGAGTTATCTATACCAGTGAACAAAGCCTGCGTCTGTGTACACTTTCTGTGAGCGCAATGGCACGAGGACAGGTATGGGCTCCTTCTTGTCAGCTGCAGAGAGAACATCACAAAGCAGTTCTATCTAAGGGCTTTGGACAGGGGGGCTACTTTGTCATGCACAGAGCTATTGGTGATGGTCTTTTGGTAAATCCAGAGGCAGGCCTAAAACCATGCACCTGGAAAGAATCCTTGATGGGAAATTCATTTCTTACGCCACACCACTCTGAAGCATACACATAGCTTTCAACAGCTGAGCAGACAGCACAACTACAGCTGCTCATTCAGTACTAACTACACTGGTATCCCTTCACCCCCTGCACTTCCTATGGGGGTCTCAAGACATGTACGGGTACTTTGTGGATATTGGACCGTCCCAGCAACAGGCATGCACGGACACTTTGATGTGCGTGTGTTGGACAGTCCCAGAAATGGGTCTGACTCCCCTGCTCGCCCTTTCCTTCAGTTCCACAGGCAAACCGAGAAGCCTTTCCTTCTGACAGAGCATGGTAAGGATGTCTGCTCTGGAAAGGTATCTGTCACCTAACTGCCTTGGACATGCAGCCAAACTACCGCTCTTCAGAGCCTGGTTTCTATGCACAGGTCAGCAACGCAACCTTACTACCCGGTGTACTTGGTCCTGGAGTTGAACTTTATGACTCCTCAAAGCCAAATGCTGATGTTTTGGAAAAGGATTTGAATTTGGATAGAAAGTTCTGAGTTCTAATTTGAGACCATCTTCAGTTTTTAGTAATTCTTACTGCATGTTATGAGCATTAAGATGACTAGTGTCAAGCAAAACAAGTTGCTTACGCAACTACATGTATCAAATGCAGAAAAAACCCAGAGAAAATGACATAAAACCTATTTCAAAGACACTAGAAAAAAAAAATTCAAATCAAATGGGTGAAAACCTTGGTTTTGAAATTCGATGATTCAGAGATGAAATCACAGGTGAAACATATTGCTATAAAAAAAAAAAAGATCAGTCTATAAATAGCCAACAATCATTGCACATTAACTGCAAAAGACTTAGCAGTTAATATAATTGTAAAACATGAAGAACGCATTTCCTGTAAGAGTGTGAAAAAGAAATCTTCAATTAATAGCAACACTCAGTCACACCTGGTGAAATTCTAAATTTAGGTTTGGTAAAAAGCAGCCATTAAATTGAATTAGAGATCTTACTAAAGAGCTGATCTTTACTTCTGTTTGAACTACTGATAATCTAATGATCAGCATTTAAACTCAACTTCTTCAAATGTGATCAAAAATACGTCTGTATGCTTGCCTCTTTTCAGTAACTTCAAAGCATTTATTCGATGTTTGCACGTGAAGTTTGCGTTTCCCTCCCCAGCACTAAGCTGGTTTCTGAAGTTCGGTGGTAGGCAGGTATGTATGAACTGGATGAAAGAGGAGAGAAATTGCTTCATGAAAAAGGTATGCAATAAAATTTGGCATATGTTGTTGAAGTGATTATGAGGTCTGTGTGAAAGCAGTAGTAGGTAAATTTTGGCTGGCACAGCATATAGATACACAAGAGAAAAAACACAGCCAACAGTGTGATCGCAGGACAGGAACCAGCTGCCTGGAATTTTGCCTCCTGAAAAACTTACAAGGAAAAGCATTGGGAGACCTCCTCTGTGACTTACGGTATCAGGGATATAACAAAGCACGGCTGAATGGTCAGCAAACCTGTGAGCAAAAGTCCATAGGAAACTCATCCTAACGTGTACTGGGATGTCTTTACCATCACCCGCTGCAATTATTTCTGTCCTTACCTCGGTGTGCCCATGAGTGGGGAAACAGGACTGCAGAGGGGCTTTTCCAAGGGCACATCCAGGAGAAGAGAGATGATGATAACCTTGGGCAAGTTTGGGTTTGGGGGGATGTTATGTTCGGTTCAGGCAGATTTTAAATCAGTGGTATCACATTTCCTTCAGTGTTTGTCTGTATTTTGTCATTCAAAGAACTTTAAATAATGTAGAGGTTTTTGATAAATATATAATAATTCCAAAACATTTCTATCATGAAAGTTTGCATACTGAAACAGGCTAATGACATACTCTTTCTTGAAAATAGCTTCTAAGAATAGCCAGAAATTAATGTTTCAGAAGTAGGATACCTGCCAAATTGGCAGATACTCACACGTGGACTTAGGTTTGCTTTTCTGATCTTGTCTGCTGATGAATTTATGTCTTAAATATGAAGGTGCAAATTCCTCATAAATTCTGTCCACATCAACTTCTAATTTTATCATTCTTCAAAAGTGATTAAACCCATTCTTCAATATTAGTCAGCTGTTTTTTCCTACGTATCCTGCATCTTTGGGTTTCACAGGTGAATTAGAAAAATGAGAAAAGGGTAACTAGGTTACAGAACTTCCTGAATATTATTAACATTAGCTATATTTTTCATCCAGTGTAGACGATCAATATGACTTATGACCCACCAATGTATTAATTTGCATCTTTGTCTACATTGCTCTGTTTCAGGTGGTGATGGTTCTGCAAAATCCCACCTTGCAGAATTTTGTACTACAAAAGATTAACTAGAAAATTTTCACCTGTTCATATATGATATGATGTGACATATGATATATTAATTTGGGAATATTTTATGATATATATGATCAGTATATACACCTATACATCCCTGGCAGTGTTCAAGGCCAGGCTGGATGGGGCTTTGAGCAATCCAATCTAGTGTAGGGTGTCCCTGCCCATGGCAGGGGGGGTTGGAACTAGATGATGTATAAGGTCCCTTTCAACCCAAACTATTCTATGATTCTATGATTCTATATATTTTTATATTCACACACAATTTGTGTATTTTATATTTTTATTTCATATAGATTCACAGATAATTTTGCATTCCTTATGTGTATGTATATACATAGGCAAAAATTCAAAGAGTAAAATATGAAGATGAAACAAAAGAAGAAGTGAAAAGGAGAGAAGAAAAAGAAGAGGAAGAGGAAAAAAAGTCTTTCTAGCATCCTGGGACATAGGAATGATGAAAGAAGTATCTTTTACAGTAAGGGCAGCATTATGATAGTCCATTCTTGTACGCAGACAACTGTCCTTAAGCAGCACCAAGGACAATGACTCCAGGTCACTTGAAAGGATCTGTAATTTCTTTACATACTTTTCAAAACACTGCTTAAGTGCATGAATAGATGGACATTTTTCATACCTCCAACAGATTATCTCTCTTCCCTGCTTCTCTGCCATTTCCCTGTTTGCTCTGGTTCCCACACTGAAGAGGTGAAGTCCTGTGTGATAAAATTCCAATAACAAATATAAAATTTGTTTATGTACTTCTCATTTTTTAAAATTATATTTTTTTTCGATAAGTATTTGAAAAGGTAGATGGTAATCAGGTTCCCATTAATAGGCTGTTTGACTTTAATCAGTATGTACAATAATTTGCTGATAAGAATTTAGGCCAAGTCAGGAAGAATACTCCAAGCAAAGAAACATCTGTGATAAAAGCATCAAGCAGTCTTTCTAACCATGTACCAAGTTCAAGGTCTCTGATAAGCCACCTGGCTATACCTCCACACTCCGATAACCCCAAGCTGGTATTACATTGTTCAGCCAGGGAAGGTCTTGTTGCTGGGCACTGAGCTGATAGGCTTATGGCTCTCTCTGTTACGAGACACAAGAATATTTGAATATCATGTAGGCAAAACATGCACAGAAAGCCATGAGGACGGGCATCTTAATAAGGAAGGCTGGTAGTAACCAATAACTTTGTAAGTCAGAAACTATGCATATTTGCTTCTTTAGGGTTGTCCTTCACCTCTAAGAAGCTTCTGTGGCAGAAGTTGGTCAAAATGCATTCCTCTAAACTCCTGTTTTCTGCCTTCAGTCCGTAAATACCATCCGAACCCTGGATATAAACCCAGGGTTTATTCCTGTTTACTTACTGGACTCCTGAACTCACTTGCCATCTGTAAGATAGATCTGTTCATTTACATTTTAATGTCATTTCCTATAACTTTGTCTTGCGAGGGGTTTTCCTGCACAGAAACGTTGTTTTTCCTCACAACAAATCATTGTTCTCTAAGAATGTACTCAGCATAGTATCTACATGCTCAAGCACAGCTGTCTTTCATGTTCAGCAGGGTCGTTCTTTTGAAAATCCAGATCAGCTGGATACAACTAATCAGTGACCTCACCAAAACTTTCTGTCTATGCCACATGACTCTTAGCCTGTCTCTGCTCAATGTTAAGAGCAACTTATTTCCTCCATTTTGCCTTTGAACGTCAAACATTTCCTCTCTGCTCTCGTGCTCCTCTTTCCATGTATGAACCTCTACAGATGAACCTGCCATTGTGCCCCTCTGCTCCTCTGCGCTTGTAAAGATGGGCTTTTGATGGGCTGATGACTCTCCTGTGATGGGCCTGGGAGTAGCCCAGCAGGGGATTATTTGGTTTCCCCCTGCTATTCATTGTATCTCCGTGCTCTTTTGTGGCTATGCAGTTTTTATCACATAACATATTGCTTCTTCAGCTTCTTCCCACCACGCCCCAAGCCCAACCCACG
>VWZZ01004613.1:65187-79123 GCA_013399095.1 Psophia crepitans | reverse complement strand
GCTACATAAGTTGTGTTGGTCTCCTTGCAATTAGTAGATCAAAATAAGAAGGGTCCCTCAGTAAGATATTTGGGTCCTGCTCTCCTGTTGAGGTGGAGATTTCCATAATGTACATATTAGCTGGGGAATATTCCTTTCTTTTGTCTTAACCGGTGCGGTGCACCCTTTGATTATGATCAGCTGTGAACTCACCAGCTTGCTTTCTTGTACAAACACATCATGCTTCTGCTTAACCCCCCCATGCTGAGTTCTCATCTGTAGGTGCTGTGCTCACAACGCAGTCATTTCATCAGAGCTCTGTATTCTTTTCTTGCATATGCCTCTCCTGCAGTTGCTCCCTGCTCCCCAGCTCTGGTTTTGCCACCTGGGCTCGTCTCAACCCTCCATCTCCCTTCCTCACAAACAGTGTGGGACTCCTCTCATTTTGACTTCACTCTGTCGTGCGTCTATAAAAATAATCTCTCTATAAAATAATCTCTCATCTACCTTGGACATCAACAATGTATGCTGTTTTAATATACTGAACGGACCTTAGCAAAACACTGAAGAAGCAATAACCAGCTATTTATGTGAAAGTGCGTGCCCTGATGTCATCAGGAGTACCTGTATTTCTTTCAGTCACGACACATGAAGTTTTATTTTGATTGCAAGGCCAGAAAGGTAATGCCCACTTACATTAATGACATTCAAATAAGCAAGAACCATGATGTGCTATGATGTGAAGGCAGCATGGCACAAAGTAAAGAACAGATAGTTAGCAGATCTGGAAAGTTGCTTCAGAATTTTATTCCTGATCAGTGGGTTGCAGTATTGCAATATTTAGGTTAATATGCAAATGTTATCCATCTGGTTTTACAGAGCTTTTAAATTTCACTTAAAACATGTTAAACTCTTAAAACAAATCGTATTCTCCTAACATCATGAATTAGCAGAAATTAAAGATCTGAATGATAAAAGTAGCCTCCTCTTTCTGTTCAGTTTATTCACCACTACAGAGAACTTTGTGTACAGTCAGTTTTACTGTTTTCTCGAGATCAGTCCATATTCCATGTGAGTATGAGCTGTGGTTGAAATGGGAATTCAGAGGTGCTGGTACAGAATTTTGAATAGCGCTATTGCATTGCAAATGCCCTCCATGGGAAATTCTGGTATATCTGCTTGAAGTGTTATTGTGGCATACCAGCACATTTTGTTCACTTTGGACTATTTCTTTTCCCCAAACAGGAAAAGGGAATAGAAAAGCGTTTTATAAAACTGGAATACAACACAAAAACATTAGTAGGTTTATCCAGGACCAGGTATAGATTTGCATTTATTTCATGTAAGCAGAATACATTTCAACTGGTGAAATTATTCTCCTATTTTCATCCTCTTACCTTCTAAAGATTTTCTTTTAATATTGTTTCATTATTTTCCTTCTTCAGTCTCACTGTTATGGAAACTTCAGAATTCGTGTGTCATGGGTGTTCAAGCTAGCCATGGCTAATATTTTCCCCAAAATAACTCAACACTGAAGAGACACTATGACTTTTAAATTTCAGTTCATTTTCTGTAATGACTAAAGGACATTGTGACACTTCACAGATTTCATAGAAGTGAAAGTATTTTAGAAAACTATTAATTAAACCTGGATTTGACAGCTGTAAAGAGAATCAATGGAGAGAGAATATGCCTCAGAGCAAAAATGTTGCAAAGACCCTAACAAATTTAAGGCATTTTGGAAGTATGAGGAGGCGGGTAAGGAAAAAAAACCCGATAACTGTTCAAAGTTACTAATACACATTGTCTTGATCTAAGAAAAAAAAAGTCCTCTCAGAGAGGGCTGATTGACAATATGCAGCTGGCTGACCACTATATTCTTATGAATGCAATTAGTCCATTTGGAGTGTACTTGGGTCACGTAGATACAATTCTTGATGCCATTGATGGACCACATCTATAGATTTTAATTTTTTTAAAAAAACTGAGGCTGTAGCTTGCTTTGGCTGAGAAACACTTTCCAAAACAGACGCAGTTGCCTACGAAGTCTGGCATGGAGCCACGTACCACCTTTGGGAAGGACATCTTTCACTGCTTCTTCATAACCTTACTTCCAATGGAAGGTAATGACAAGTGCTGTGAAATGGCCAGTATAAACAGCAATATTCCCCCTCAACCAGCCCATTCCATGGACTACATTGCTCCATATGGTTTTCAACAGAACTCCCCACTGACTTTAATGAGGATTTATCTTTGGAAAAAATAAAATGGTGGTATAATGTCATCATTTGTCAACAATGAGGGGTTTTTAGTTTTGTTTTAGTTTTCTGAAGGTATAGTTAAAGGAAACATAGAAATTAACTGTAAATTTAATTCTGGGTTCTGGTTGTTCATTAATTAATTGTAACAATTTCCTTCACCTCCACCTATTATTATATATTATTACTCTCAATTACTAAATTACTCTCTATTACTTTAGCACTGGAACAGGCTGCCCAGGGAGGTTGTGGAGTCTCCTTCTCTGGAGACATTCAAAACCCGACTGGACGGGTTCCTGAGTGATGTGCTCTAGGTGGCCCTGCCTTGGCAGGGGGGGTTGGACTAGATGATCTTTCGAGGTCCTTTCCACCTCTTGTGATTCTGTGATTCTGTGATTCTGTAAAGTTTCAAGCAAACAATTGTACATACAGGATGAGATACAACGCAGAGTGTATTATATTCTGTGAAGGTTAAATTTTTAGTGAGCAGCAGATGCCACTTGAATCTGAAAAAATCCTTGATTGTTTTTCACACAAAATTTCCAAGGAGAATAAATTTTCTCTAAGATGTAGTTGGGCTATTTTTACAGAATTTCTGATTTGTGGGCTGCATGCTACCAAGGTTTACAATAGGGAGTTTGGGGTTGCAGTAATACTGTTTTGAGTACATACGAAAACAAATTTTTAGTTTGACCTTGAATAATGTTCTAGTGGCTGGGATAAAGAAGTTGCCTATTTTTGTGGGGTTTAAGGTGTATTGACTGTTTGGGATCTGGATGCAAACAGACTCATCTTATGAGAGCAGAGTCGGAAATAACTATAGCGTAGCAATGTACATGCAACTATGATGAGAAAAACATATTTATTAATAGAAAATTATTATATCCAGCTTCTAATTAGTAACAAAGAAAAATACTAGTAATTATATGTGGATAAACATAACTTATTCTATAAATGCTTTTAAAGAATTATTGAGTGTTTATTACTAGGTTTCTTTTCAGTCTTTGATATTTCCGTACCATAAGAACCACCCGTGACTATTTGGAAGCTACAACCGACGCTGCATTGGAGCCATAACTCATCCAGGTGTTAACTACATTAAATAGCTTCACTAGTTCTGGGACTTACCCTTTACTAACTAACAGAAAAATTAGATCTACAATCACAAGATTACTGTCAGAAAAGGGAAATTAAATCTGTAGAAAAACTAAAAGAATGAAAATAAGAAATGCATCAAAAACAGAACCTTGGCTGACTGTGAAATTTTATGTTTTTTTCATTACGGGAAACTTCACTCATCTGTATTTGTCTTTTACAAAGGATTATGAATTGAGGACTACAACTCCATAAAATTTATATTTTGTCATCTGGTTTGATTGGTGGAATTGTGTTATTGAGAAGGATTCTGAGATCACATTAGCCAGGAAAGAGTAATGCACTACTCCCACTGAAGAACAATACATGTTCTTATCTACCCAGGCAGGCAATCAATTCTCTAGTGCATATATCAATACAGGGTAGAAGTCCACTATTGGCAGATCATGTGGATGAGGTCTTGATACGGGCTTTACCAGCAATGATTACCACAGCTGAACTCACAGTAGGTTAAACAAATAAGCAAGCACACAAACAAGCAAACAACAAACATGGAAAAAAAAACCACAACTGATTAGTTCTCTATCACTGTGAATTTATTTCCATAATATGATAATAGAAAAGCTCCTCTCAAATGCACAAGTGCAGGCAGTGAATGATCCACTTTTAAACTGTAACCTAAGGAAATATATTATTTTAAAATATTGAATATTGTGAAATGCCTTTGATGTTAGGGAATTGAACTCCAAAAAGAAATGTCTTGAAACTCTTCAAAACCAAACTAACATAAACATTGAGGTAATGTTCCCAAACTGTTTCTCACTTTCATGAACTTCATGACCAAAGAAAGCACCATGAGACATGGGAGAAGCTTGAATTCTGGTTCTGTTTGACTAGAAACACAGAAGATTCATGGATACTTTCATGGGGCATTCAGCTAAGAGCTAGCCTAGAAAACAGCTAGTATCTCATCATCGTTCTGCCAGCCTAGATTTGGAGACATATCCATGTTTTCAATCATCTAAAATTATTGCAGTATAAGTGATTTACCTGAGATTTTGGGTAGGGATTAATAAATTAAGTAACATCCAGGATAAAGCCTAAAAACCATTACATCGTTATGGGGAGCCAGGCCCAAAATCCTGATCTTCCTGCAATCTGCGATGTCCACTGATTTCCCAGGGTCAAGCTCTTATTCCATGAATTTTGTTGCCTTTTGTGTAGGGCTCTGCCCAAATAACAGTATCTTCAGAGTTTAGATATGCTCCATCAGGTCCTGCAGGAAGCTAAGAAGATGACTGCTTCATGCATCTTAGCAGAGGATTGTAGGCCTTTAGCCTTGCAGTACTGTGTTATCATCAGTAGTACCAGCCATGGACTTTCTACCAACCCTGCAAGACCTCAGGACTGAGGCTTCTCAGACTTACTTTACCTGAATTTTTTGACATGCCTGGGTCTTTATTTCTTCTTGATTTAGCCACAACAATGAGTTTCCAATGAACAATAGACTGTGGTTTATGTTTGGATAGTACAAACACAGTTTTTATTGAGTTAATACTAACAGGTAGTTCTTCTGTGCAGGATGAGATACTTAGGACTCTAACACAATGAAGCAGTGCAGAGAAACACAGGTCTGGTGTGCCAGGAGAGAGGCCTTGGGGAGTAGGGGGCACAAGATGCTGTGAAGACGGTGAAGGTGTGGGATGATAAGAGATGGGGCACAAGTTTGGCACTGAAGATCCCAAGGCTATGAACAGCTGTTCTGTCACCAACTGTCAATGACACTGACATCCTGTTCCTCCCCAGGAAGGACCTGTGATGCTGGTAACTCATTGCACCCCTCTGCACACACCACGATGAAGCCATCAACCTTAGGACCCAAAGGAGCAGTAGAAGGTGAGCATAGCACCAGGAAAATGGGTAGATATCAGGAAATGTGCACAACAATTTAACTGTATTATTGAGAATTTTTCTGTGTAGTAGTATTCGCCCTTCCTTCCTTCCTTCCTTCCTTCCTTCCTTCCTTCCTTCCTTCCCTTTCCATCTTTCTCTCTTTCTCTCTTTTCTCTCTTTCTTCTCTCTTTCCTTTCTCTTCTTCTGTAGGAATTAATCTGGACTAATACACTAGCAACAATGCTTTGATCAGACTGCTAAAATTTCAGTTACACTAACAATAAATTATTTGCTTTACATATCCTTTTTGCCTGTAGCGAGATTTTATTGTTACAAGCATAACAATATTATGCAGACTCTAAGCTACAGTTGTAGTAAGACTGAGATGTCTGGGGGCCTGTAAAGGAGCATAAACTTGTGGTACCTAGGAAAGCATCAGTTTTGTAACTGAGGTACCTGTAATGCTGAGGAGCCCCTAGGACTGAAGCAGCAACGGAGTGCTAACTGCTTGGCGGCTGTGGGGACTGCAGGTCTGGCTGTAGGTGCTGACATTGTACCCAAGGCAATTTTTGACCTGAAGTACAAAGGAGAAGAGAGCTCCATGTGTCACATCTCCCCTGAGCCTTCAGCCTCACCCTTATTGATGGGAAGGTCAGACAGGTTTAGCAACAGCCATCCATTCACAGGCATGGTCAGCCTGTCTACATGGGAAGACTTTAAAACTGATTTAGTCAAACCAATGGAAACAATCAGCCCTGAATTATTTTTATTTCAGCAGAAGCTCATTCTGGCTTCTTTCTCCTTTAGAATGGAAGACGGTAAAAAGAAAACAGGGCAGTCAAGACAAGTAAGTGTTCATCCAGCCTTCTATGCCCACTTACTTGAACTGCTTTAAAAATCACATTTGAGGTTATAACTATGAGATTTTTTTGTTGTTCTGCAGAAAGTCGCAACTTTCTTCTGGAGGCAGCATTTCAGCGGAACTTTTCTATCCACCTGGCAACACCCAAAAGGGAAAATTGTCTTTATACAAACAGTCTAACTCTGGCCCCACTAAATTTTAGCATAACAATTACTACCTTCTGTATTTGTACGGGACAGGGACTTGGTATGCATTTCTTTCTGAGCACAGCAAGCTTTACTAATGACATCTGTGGTCTACCTGCTATCACGCTAAGACGTAACAACCTGTTCTTAAGCAGAGGTGTGCACAGCTCTGCAAGCTGCAGTTAGGAAGAGGATTACGTGCTACGCCATCACTGGCATGGCTACCAAAGAGGGGACACCAGTTCAGAGTCTACTCTGCTATTTACTGTAGACACATACTCCTTTTTCAACCCCTTCCCAAGTCTGTATTTCTGATCAGCACATGATTTTTCTGTTAGTAAAAGAGACGATGGAGGAAGGGCAGCTGTGGTTTTCACCGTAGCCTCCTTGACTCATTTCCCAAAGCTCAGTCTCTTGCTGTGGAGAAATGCAGCGAATGTATTGCTGCCTATGAGTTTATAAAACTCTCTGATTTGGCCCTTGCCTCTCATATCGCAACCATTTGAGTGCGGCACAAAGACTGTATTAATAACCCTATCTGTGGAGGGACTCCAGGATCTCCCAGTTACTGCCTAGGAGTTTGTGACCCACCATCGCAGCAGAAAAGGTGAACGGCCCCTGTGAGCATCCAGAGGAGGTCTCTGCTTTCAGGTGGTTACAAATACGGGGATCTTCGTAAGCGAGGATATCTGTGCACAGCGCAATGATGCTGGGTGAGCCGTGGTGGGAGAAGGTCTCTTCAGATCTGACAGAAGGTAAATACAAGAGACTAGAATAAAAAAATAAAACAAAACACAATAACGGAAGTGTTTTATTTCTGTCTTCTGGGACAATGCTTATGCATGACGATAAACTGACATAGGTGTTACACGGCACACCACATGCTAATACACATTAGAAATCCATGTTGGGGGTTGAAAATTAAAAGGAAAAAAAATTAGCCAGGAATGAGTCAGAAATAAGCAACTTCAAGTCATGAAATATTAATTAGATCAGAGGATTAGTCTGAGGATAAATTTTTGTAGGGAGGGTTATTTTTCATGATTTGTAAAGGATTTACAAGAAACCTGCAGCTTGCCGTTGGACAAATGAAGTCCTCTTAAAGCTTTACATTGTTTTGCCACCACTTTCATAATACTTGTTTATGTTTTAAGGGGGGAAAATGTACAGCGAGGTGGAACGGTTATTGACCAGATTGATCATGGGAACAAATCTGCCGGTGGTAACCTTGTTTAATGATATGTTGCTGGGCTCAGCACCTTGCTGAGGCTGTGATTCTTCACCGGCTGGGCCCGCATGATGGATCACGGTAGGAGGCTGATGGTGCAATCACTCACTGGCAGCCACTGACACCTGCACCAGCCTGACACCCGTCCCCTCTGGATGTATCAGCCAGCCTGCTCAGCCTACTGGGAGACACAACTATTCCACCAAACAGCGAACAAAAGTTCTTTATCTACCTTGCAACTTCCTCTGTAGGACATTGCCTTCTCTTTTTCCTTTCAGTTTTATTCCAGCTCCACCTGCAATGCCGTCACTTCTTTGCGTCCACTGTTCTGATCCACAGCTGACTTAGGAACAACAAAATGAAGCAACCACTACATCTGGAAGGAAAAAAAAAAAAAAAAGAGAAAAAAAGAATTGTCTTGCAGAAATATGAAAATATGAAACCAGTATTTTCTCACTGAAAATCTCTTAGTTGTTCATGGATGTTCCATACGACAGAAAAATTGCTGTCTCTAAATATGGTGGAACCCACATTCTCCGTGCACCATTACTTTAAAGAGAAAACTTTTACTCCTCCTTGTACTGTGTATTGAATGTTACGATTTCCCAGTAAAAACTGAGAGCAGGAAAATGAGTAACTATTTTTTTTTGCAGCCAGTTCACTTCCTCTCTTTTCCTCAAGACAAATTTGAAAGCTAATGTATGCAACATTATTTCACATTCGATATTTTAATATCATATATACACGCACAATTCCACTCCCTCTAAAAGCAGTTACTTACAGATGTACATACACATAGGCACTATCTGCACTGTCAGCCGGCCAAGATCTACACTTAGTAGTAGTCCATTGGTTGGGATTTTTAATAATCTTCCACTTTTATAATACAAATAGTATGTAATGATATACAGTCACTTAAAGGGTAAGATTCAAAAATATATCTAGCCTGTGAAATAACAATTTCAATTGATTTTTCTCTTCTAGTCCTTTCCCTTAGAGGGCTGATGAACTTTTTGGGGAAAAAAAACCACCACAACTTTATTAGTACGACAGGTCATTATAATGATAAAAAAGTAATTATCTAGCCAAGGAGGCTTTAGCACATACTTTCCCAATCTCTAATTGTATATAAAGGCCTGTTCATTAGTTCAGAGCACAAAACTGTGCGGCTTCTTATAAAAAGAATGGGAACACCACTTCAGCTCCCGTGTTTCCTAATTGCGCGCAGACCAGTTCTATAAATTACACACATCTGTCTTTGCAAGTCACTGTAAATTCAAATATATATCACCTCGTGGTAGGAGTGGCTGCACAGCCATCCCGTGAGCTAGGCTGAGCACCACGGTAGCACAGACCAGAGGCTGCCTCACCAGGAGAGCGTGGATGGCCACCCTCCATTTCTGATTGTCCTTCTCCCTTTTTTGTTCTGAGTAAAAAGACTAAGTCACAGGGACAGCCTCCTTCTGCTATTTAACTGAAGCAGTCGGGAAGCTGAGTCCTGCATCCCTGTGAGCCACACGCTCTCCCAGTCATCCCTGCTCTCACAAAGTGCCCCGCGTGAGTGAAGGTTAGAGCATCGCCTTCTGAGCTTTCTGGGGCTCTGGATACAGCACCCTTTCTGAGCCCAGCGGTCATTAAACTGCACTTTAAAGATACTTGGTCTACTCGGATTCATTTTTGCTAATCAAAATCCATGTGCACAGGGCAGGGGGTGTGGGAAGGAAGGACGTATCTTTGTGTGGATCCCCAAGAGCACTCAAGTGAGCATTTGTCATTCCTCTCTCAGCCAACAGCAGGTAAAAAGTAGAAAATCGGAACTAGTATCTTAAGCAATTTCAAAATACAAAACTCACAAAAATTCTGTTGTTGGCCTTTAAGAAGTCACTAGAAAATAAAAACCAATATATTTCACTCCCTGGTAAACATAGTTGCTGTCATAGTTGCACACATACGCACCCACAAGCATACATACGCAGAAGCATGACTGGGTACCGTTTAATTGATAACCACGCTCCCCGTTCCTTCCCCTCCTTTCGAGGTAGGAATCGCAGTATGCAGCTGCTAAGACAATGAAAATGCTTCTCCAGCTGCAGCATCTGGTTCTTTGGCAGACTCGTTTAGTAGTTGTGTTGGCAGCTTTGGATTTGCCTCTGGGTCTATCATATGTTTATAAAGGCAATGGACTGCCAACCTACACTCATGTGTGTGCCTGTCTGCTTGTCTGTGTCTCATCTCTGTTTGTAGCTGCTTTTTGTCTGTGTTTTTTCACAGAAAATAAGCATTAAACACAGGGAAAAACATAAACTAGCCCCTAGCTATTCATTTCAGCGAAGTTACCTTTTACCTGTGCATACAACTCTATTTCTTCAACTTCAGCCATCCTCCTTCCAATAAACATCCATTCTGTTTGCATCAGAGATAATTCGTTAGACAAATTCTCTCCGTTTTACAAGAAAACTGCATCTTTATACTTGTGTATACAAATAATTTCTTTGTGACTAAGACCCTTAATACAGTGATATCATAATAAATGGAAGGGGACATTTTTCATGTTACAATAATAAATGAGGTGTTAAAGGAATATCCTGATACGTGAGCATTTTATAACTACTGCTTGTTGCTTGGTGGCAGCTGTAAAGCAGGGCTCACTGAATTAGCTATGATGTACTACTCCAGGGTGATGTTAATTATCCTACACTGGTAAGCATTTTTTAAGTAGCTGCTTCACATTTTCACATGTTTAAGTATAACACACTTGCAAAGGCAGGGTTTAAACCATGGTTAAGTATCCCATCTGAAGTAAATGTTTAAGGGAAACGTATTCCAAAGTGCTGCAAGATGGGCGAGGGGCAGGAAACGAAATGAAATTTTGGATGATCTTGCTAACTTGACTTCATATTTTAAAAAATACATAGCAAAACTCATTTGTACAAGCATGTTAACCATAAGTGTCTATTCGCAAATACATACACTAACATGTAGACAAGTAGGCTGACACTTTTCTTCCCCATTGAAACAACCTCAGATATAACGCAAAAAATACTCCTTTTCTACCTAAAGTGCTTATGAAAGAAAAATGATCTTTCCAAAATTACAAGGGCGTGAAAGGGGATACATACTTGCTGATGTGGCACAGCCTCTAAAGCTCCTCACAAATTATTTAAATGCACAAATTCTAGCACAGGATAGTCTAAAATGAGTGCTGTTTCATTTGCTTGTCTGTTGTCAGTATGTAAAGAAAAAAAAAAACAAACCAAAAAACCACAAAAAAACATACCAAGGTTATTTATAAAGCAATTTGTAGTAGAAAGGAATTTTCAAATTTTCTTTATTGATGTAAAATACAGAGCACCCACACTTTCCTATTTCAAGGCAATTTTACCCACAGAAATGAAGTAGGGCAGGGGGAGAGTTTACAGGATGATACATTTGGACACATCTATTAGTATCTGAGAGTGGCCCCTTCCAGCAAATAATTAGTAAAAATATAGACGTGAACTCAAAAATCACATTTTTAAAATGTCATTCCATATTATTGCAATTTGTTAATACTCTTAAGGAAAACAAAAGCTCTGTTTTCCCCCAGAATCACTTGCAATAATATTTATACGCTCATTTTGATTAAGTTTGTAAACATCTGTAGAAATCTTTGGGGATCACGTAAAAGTCCCAATGAAAGAAATTTTACATTTTAAAACTGGAGACCTTTTATGCAAATTATTTTGCCTTTGGCCATTTCAGGAAGAAATGAAGGAACCAGAGGATATTATAGTTTTACATAACACTGGTGAGATTGTTGTCATCTTTGATCGTACATCAATTAGTCAAGATCTTGAATGATCATAGGCAGAGAAACCTAAACTCTTCTCCCCAGCTGAACAAAAATGTGTCAAAGATTCTAACTGCATAAATTATTACATTATATCCTACAGCAATAATGGCTCCTTTAGGTAGGCTTTCTGGTCACCTGTTATATACTGGGAATAGAATTTTATTATGTTTTGGTTTTACATATAACAACCTATGTATATTTCATTCTATTTTTCTGACCGCTGACACTGACACCAAACTGATCGTAAAAGGGCAGCACGGCGCTGGAAGTGTGGGCCTTCCGTCGGCTCCTTCTGATGAACGAATGAGTTGAAAGGTAAGGGAGAGTCTTTGAGTACACTGCCCACCAACGAAGTTCTCAGTGAAAGCAAAGCAGCAAAGCTGATAACCTGAAAGCTGTTTTATTGTTGTGATATTATTCGCATAAGTGGGGTCTGTCCTCCTTTCCCTTGCTTCCTGTTCTTAAATCGTTACTGCATAAAGCTAGAAGTGACATTTCACTTTTAGGGAATACGACCTTTACATTGTGGGCGAAGAAGTAAAATTCCTGACCGACGCAGAGCCGCCAACCCCAGCGAAGTTTTCCCTTTCCCTACAGGTAGTATGAAACGGAGCCAGAACGGCAGGGCCCCATCTGAGCCGTGCCCGGCTCCCCCAGCCTGCACAAACCCACTCTATCAATCACGGCAGGATAATGCATAGTGGCTGCGCCGGTGACAAGGGATGATGGAGTGCTGAACACAGGCCCGGCTTCGCCTGTCGCTTTGTGCATTTGTATTTCTCCAGGGCCACTTGGAGAATTTGCAGAACTTGGGGGGGGGGCAATAATTCTCTCGCGTTTTAAAACATATCTTAATTCGCCTTGATTATCGGACAGTAACAAAATACGCAGACTTAGAAATGAACTGCAGGGTAGTGAGATCCAAAATTCCACCAAGACAACGTAACTGTACATGATGTAATTTTATTAAGGGGCAGGTAATTTAATCTGCGTACAGTAAGTAAAAACTGCAAGTTTTTGCCATCCATTTCTTCCCTTACATCCTAGAATAAGTGCCAGGATTTCACTTTATCATAACAGCAAGACACAAAAAAAAGCTACTGCTGAGTACGCTCAAGATCCTTAGAGCCATACAACACTGAAAATGGAAAGGCAGGTCACTGTATAACTTTCTTCAAAGGTATCCTTTACACTGATAATTTTAAGAAAGAGACACCTCCTCATAATTATTTTCGGTCAAAAAAGCTCTAAGTAGCTGCAGTTAAAAGATGATTAAATTAATTCTCCACTTTAAAAATTCATGTAAGCAAGAAATACTGTCTTGTCTAAAGGAAATTAATCTGTAAAGAATGCACTCTGTTTGATTTTACACAAAATATGTAGCAGTTAATAATAGATGCCAGTGATATAAACCAAGGGTGTTTTTTTGGAAACGGAATTGAATCATATACTGCAGATATCTGTCACAAAACTGTGAGAGGTGTTAATTGGCACAGTTAAAAGCAAAGGAAGTAGGAGACATCATAAAGACATCCGGGCAAATTTCAAGTGAAAATCATGTCAGCCTCCAAAATAATAGGAAGGTTTTAATCCCTCTGAAAACAGACAAAGATGAAATCTATTTGCCTTTTGTGACAGTTCATTTTTTTAAGTCTCAATATTGTTACATGTACAGGATGAAAAACTGTATTAAGAAGGGGGTACTGGAGAACACAATCTTTTATTCTCTTAATACGTCTTTGACAGCTGAGATAAAATGCCTAAACAAATCCTTCTCACGGTAAGTTTTTGGAAAAGGAAAACACATTTGTTTCTCAGAAGTTCTATGGCCAGTTTTAGCAGTCAGTTACATGAGCCAGCGTTCAGCTGAAAGCAGCAGCGATGCCTTTTTTTAAGCTGGGCTTTCTCTGTCAAGCATGAGCGTCTGTAACCTCCTGAATAGCTTTTTCTTTCTTTTTTTTTGCCTTTTTTTTTTTATTTTTTTTTTTTAAATACACTCCGTGGCTGTGGATGCAGACGTTTTCGGTTTGGTGCTGGCTGGACCTCGCTGCAAGGGGCTGCCGTTACCGAAGGACTAAACTTACGGAGAGAAGCGGTAACAAAAACCCCGACAGGTAAATGGTGCCCGACCTGCGCTGCCGAGAGAGTTTCGCCCTGCGGCGGCGTCCCCGCTCCGGCTCTTGCACCCGGGTGTCTTCAGCCGAATGGTGAAAACACATACGAGACCCGGGGCAGCCCCCCGCAGCCCCCGGGGTAAGCCCGGTTTGGCGAGGGCTGGCTGCTGNCAAAAAGGAAAAAACAAGTAAAATAGAGAAAAGCCCAATAAAGAGAGGATGAAGGTTTTTTATTAATTTAAAAATTAAAAAAAAAAAGAAAAAAAGCCGGGCTTCCCAAGTAGCCCTTCTTAGAGGGGAGGGAGAGAGAGCAGGAGAGAGAGACAAACATCTGGGGATTGGACCATATGCTAAAGCTTTGTCTTGTCCTTCAAAGTTAGACTGCCCTTGAAGTGATTTGTCAGGCGGCCTAACTGTGACAGGGAGAATATGTAGCAGGGGAGAGAGGGATGGGGGCGGCGGGGGGAGGCAGGGCCCAGAGGCAGGGGAG
>VWZZ01004613.1:38452-64769 GCA_013399095.1 Psophia crepitans | reverse complement strand
AGAAGGGAAAGGGAGACAGCAAGTAGCCAGAAAGAAAGAACGAACAAAACAGCCTCTCTCTCCATCAGATGTTGATTTTAGTGGGAAGGGAACAGGAGGGTGGAAAGAGAGCAGAAAAGGGGAAAGACAGCCGAGGGGGAAGGAGAGGAAGGCAAACACTGGAGAGGGAACACAGGAGAGGAGAGGGTGAAGCGGGAGAGCAGAGCTGATGAGGGGAGGGAAGGGCTGAGAAGCAGCGGCTGCTGGTGCTCTCGCTGCCACTGCCTCTTTTTTCCCTCTTCCCTTTTGCCCGCCAAGTGCTGAACTGATTAGAGTGTAATTAAGGCCATAAAACCCTCGGCTTATCCACCTGTTTATTCACTAAAGTCGCGGGCTCATCAGGCAAATTAGCTGCTTCCAGGCTGCACGTTGGGCCTAGAGCTGGCCTGATTAATGAAGTTTATTGGGAGCTGTTAAAAGCATTAACTGAAGGAAATCTCGGCAATTCGTCATATTTAAGGGATGGAAATTAAATCTCCCTATGCAAATGAGGGGAGACTCCAAAGCAGCTTCTTTTAGAGGTGATGAGGGTGGGCACCCATGAGCGGCTCTCCCCCAGGCACAGCCCGCTGGCACGGGGTCTGCACCCATGATGAGTTTGCCCCGTCTCGGCAGGAGGGGGGGTTACAAACAAAAGGGCAAAAGAGATTTTACAGAGCGAGAGCGCCCAGTCCTCCAAGCCCCAAATGCAAGAGCCAGGCCCCAATTAAGGCAATACAGTCCTTTCGATCTTGTGCTAAGCGCGTCTCTAGGTACCCGAGGCATTGCCGATGTAGTTCACCCACCCAGGGCTCCTAAGGCAGCTTTCCATGCCAGGTGGTTGTGTCCCCCTTGGTCAGATAAGCCACCATCAGTTTATTTCTACTTTAAACATTTTGCACTCTTCTTAGCTCTGAGTCATGTTACATGGCTTCAATACGAGTACAAATGTCCATGCAATATTTGAAATGTAAAATGATTTTTTAAGCAACGTTCACAATAAACCTTAAAACTGCAACAGTAGATGCTCTAGCTGACAAACACCTAAGAAATATATGAAGGTGAGGTGGTCTAACCAGCAGGGAATCCTACCCAGACCTGAATATTCACCAGTTTTAAAAGTGTTTTCTTCTGGCATGTCAAGCTGATTTTATTTCTGTCATGAATAGCATTTTCATACGCGAAGCTTCATGAGCCACAGCATTTTCATATTAACAATTTATAATAAAAGAGAAATTACAAAGGGTCACAACAAGGAGTGAATGTCCTGAGGAAGGGATAATGAGAAGAAAGGAAGGTCAAAGAAAACATCTTGGCCTTGCGATTTTTATTGAGTGTTCAGTTCACAACTGTACTAGGTTTACATTTTATTTATTTCTAATGTTTTTACAGGAAAAGAAGAAAACTGTCTGGCATCTTATATAAAAGGTATTTTCACTCACATACTCAGTTGTGAACATGATGGGGAGGGAGGAAGGAGAAGAGAGTTCATGTTTGATGTAATTCTTATTCTATATGCTTCTCTGTCTAATTATTACAAAGCTAATTATTTGTTACAATTATTGGATTAACAATTTGCTAATCAGTTTTCTTCTCCTTTGTAGAGCAGCACCAGCGCAGTGAAATGCAAGGTGAGAATGTTGTCTGAATTTTCAACAGAAAATTAGAATGCCGATTTCCTTATGTGCAGATGAGTTCAGCTGCTTCGTGACTTACGACCCATACACATATCCTGCATCACATCCTACTGTGCAGCATCTTTCTTCCTATAATGATAATTTTCCAACTTTCTGGATGTGGAGACTATTTGTCAGTAGCAAAGAGTCCCTCTCCCCCTACCATCTCCCATCAGAAATGTTCCATTCATCCAGCCACCCTGCGGGGCAGGAGGAACCACCCGTCTTCTCCAAACAGTGGTTAAAGAGACACAGACTGGTACCACGGGAGCTCCCTGCATGGAAAAACATGGAGTTTTGAATGTACTTCGGGCACGAAATAACACAATTTTAAAAGACACATGGTACCCTTAAACAAAACACATAACTCGGCTGTTACACACAGCCGAGGACTGTTTCAGCTGCTAGTGAACAAACCAACCAACCCAAAACCTCCTTGCAACACGAGTATCTGTTTGTTTGGGGTTTTTTTTTATGAAGATAATTGGTAGCGTATGCTTCTAACCCTGCATGCAACACCCCCGTGCAGGTTTTCTGCTGATATTTCTGGGGACAGGAAAGCAAGGAGTTTTAATGAAAAAGTGGTGGATTATTATTTTTTTAACTACAAGTTAACAAAGCATTTCCTAGAGAATTAAATGACAGCAGTATTTTCTAGTTACAGATTTAATTGTATAAACACAAGTAACTGTTGTTTATCAGTTTATTTGTGGCTGCCTTTCATAATTTTTATTTTTGCACACTTTAAGAGCATTTGCTATAAATCTATATTAGCACAAAACAATTTTAATTTTGACCAATAGAATGCTTAAATTTCAGGTGAAATAAACACCTTAGGGTTTTCACTGAATTAAGAAGAGATCTGTCTGAGACAGATTGGTTCCAAATTAGCAGATTTCTTTAGAAGATTCCTTAAATGAAATTCAATGACTTGTGGAACATACTGTCAAAACACTTATTTTTCTTGATTACCAGTTCCTTCAATAAATTGATTTGCCCCATGACGTGGGGTCTTTTAGTTCTGCCACTAATGGGATGTGCTCCTTGCAACTTTTTCTCTCTGTTTCAGAAACAGCAGAATCTATTTAAAGAGAAATATTTTGATGAATCACCAAAAACTTGTAACTACACTAAAACCAGGTGTTTCAGTTAGAGATGATTTTTTTAAATTTATTTTAAGAGATACCTGACATTGTGGCAAAATGTCTAGTTATAAGGGATTTTAGGTGAGGACTGATAAAGCATTGCAGCGGTTAGGCAGTCTCCCTGCAGCCCCAACAATAGTGATTGCTTATATTATAGATGCCTCTGCGTGAGCGATCATAACTCTGACAGGGGCATTTTCCTCCTCGCTGGAACTTGAGGTGCAAGGCCTGCTTCTGGAGGCCACGCGCTGACACGGGTGTGCGTAACTCCACACAGTAAATTTGTTCAGAGATGCACCTAAAATTTGTCCCAACTATTTTTTTATCCAACAGCAATTCAATCAGACATCTGTACTTCACTTTAGTAAGAAATCTTGTGGATTATCTAGTCAGGCACAGGACAAAACCCCCAACAGTTATCTAAACCTGCTTTCCATATAGATGTACAGAATGCCAGTCATTAAGTAAAAGGATAGGGAATTGTAGAACTCAGGTTGCATAAACAGGCAAAAATCAGTATTTCTTCAAAACAACAAAATAATTAGTTGATTTCTTCCTATTGCATCAATACTATCAGTATATCAGCTGTTGGAAGAATCGCATGCCCAAACTCAGGATAATCTTTGTGAAAACATTGAGATAGTTGCAATTTTTCTTTCACGTGCCTGATTTGTCAGTAGGGGAAACAAGGCAAATTTTATCACAGCAGCAACCTACGTTATGGCACATTCAGAGCTAATTTTAGCCCTCCCAGATCAAGAATGATCTTACAGTCAGGGCCAAATTATTTTCTTTAACTGCTCTGTGCAAAAGATGTCCTAAATGATGAAGACCCTGCTCTGTCCTTGAATAAGTACAGAAGACGCAGAGACCTCGGTGGGAGGAGTGTGAGCTGCTGTTATGGTCAGGATTCAGTCCTATGTGACCTCCTGCTTTTGCATGTGGTCTCCTACTTAGGCACATCAAGGTTGGAAAGGATACTGTTTTGCTGTAACCTAATTTTTACTCGTCTCCTGATAGTTTACTAAACTATCAATGATGCAGTTTTTGTGGCTTAATTAATTCTTTCACACTGTCTCCTTCCATCTCACTCATACTTGAATCTTTCTTCTTATTAATGTTTTGCAGCATGTTTTTCAGCTGCGGAAGGAACCACAATGTTAATGAACAACAATTATCTTCCTTACTTATCTGAGAACTTTAATGAAGCTTCATTAAAATTAACATGACATGATATTACTGGAAGGGCTGTGCAAAACCTTTTCTTTTTTTTTTTTCCCATTTATAGCCTTTTAAATTTTTTCTGTTAAATGGAAATTTTAACTTACTGCAGTTTGCTGGACAATAATTAGTGCATTCACTGGGAACTCTTTCCTCAACAGCTTCACAAAACTAGGACCGAGGAGGGAAAACACTGCCGTGTCCTTTAGAGGCATCTACTGCACCTTAGCACTTAGTTAATCCCCTCATCAAACACACTCAGGAAAATGAAAGCTGCATGTCACATTGTCAGTGTGAGGAATCGGTTAAACGCTTTGCATTTGGTTCTGTTTTTCAGAAGAGATGCTACACACTGGGAGAAGGCAGCCTGCACAGTTTTAGCTGGAGTAACTGTAACCGTGCACACGCTTTTATGTGCAGCATTGCCACCGACGGTCCAAAACGACAATCTGCTCTGTTACAAAAGCTTAGCGTCGATGGGCGCTGCATCCGACACGCTAATTAACTATAGGAGCCGTACCTTAAAACTCGGTTTCAAAGGCAAACTTTTAAAAATGTGCTTTGAAAAATGCTCTTTGAATCAAGACAGAGTAACATAAAGATGTGAACACATTGTTCATGCAATTGCAGGTTAAACTTCCACCAAACCTCACAAAAGCCAGCTCGTGTTTTAAATACGTTCCCAGTTCAACATTTTGAGAATAAAAACTAAGCTATTGTCATTTTATTTTGACACACGAAATTATTTTGTCTGTTTCAATACAATATATTTTCAGGGGAGAATCAAGCCTTTTTTTTTTTTAAGTAAATCTAAATTGCTACAGCAAGTGTTGTACCGTCATTTTAATGACAGCAGTAGACTTTAAGTATGGAATGAATCAATTATTGCAAGCGCAGCCCCCGTGTAAATCACTGACAGCAAACCAACCTCAGGATTATAAAATGAACCTCTGACAAGTATTCAAGGTTTCAGCATATTCTCAATAATGAGGATTAAGTACCTACTATCTGTGAAAGAAAAGTTTTATTCACTTACTAAAGAATATGTGAGTAATCATTAAGAGAGGTCAGATTAACTGAGGTACTTTTTTAAAAAGGGCATCCAGTACAACATCTGCTGGAAAATCAATGATAAATATGTCAATTTTTTAGAAAAAGGGAAAGATTAAGAGAAAGGCAGTGCAATGGAATGACTTAATGCTCTGTTTTTAAAGAATGGAGAGGAATTATAATGACATCATAAACTATCATTATGAAACTTTTTGACATTTTCTTGTCAAGAAAAAGACGTTTCTCGAATCAAGAGCAAATAGTGATTTCTGCTGTCCATGGGCGATTCAGTCAAGTTCAAATAAATCCTGATTCTACACTGAAAAATGATGAAAAAAAAACCTTCTGGACCACTCTGGTATACATTATATTTTCTTGTATTTAATATTTTTGCACTAAGAAAGAAATTGAATTCAAAGTTCTAAACATAATTGAGCTGTGAAAATGGAAATATTTTTAATCTGATTACAAGTCAATAATGCGTATACTGTCGGAGAGGTCTTTCTGGTAAATATTTCATATCACCTTGCTCTCTTTGCTGATACCCAAACAATATTGCATTGCCTTTTTCTGTTTAATTTCCACAAAATAATGCGAAACTGAGAAGCAGTGTTTTCATAATTGTAGACCAACATAATTTCATGATAGAAGAAAGCATAGTGTTCTGTCATCATTTGTATTTTAATTATTAATGAAAGCCTTTGCTTTAACTGTCAGAATTTTTTATTAATGTCTTAGGATATTTGCATACTCTTTGCCTTTGTATAGGGAGAGAATGTACAGGAAAATATATACTTATTTTCAATACATCTATATGTTTTTTCACCTGGAAGGTTTGCTTTTGAAAGCTTTAACAATTGACACCATATCGATTAACAGATGCTTTATATACACTGGGATGAGGGAAATAAAAAAAATCTACAATAATACTACATTTACAATTTGATATCCCTCTAAAATAATGTAAAGCAACTTTGACTGAAAAAAAAATCTTTGCTGCTTTTAACAAAATAATGTGCCTGTTTATCTAAACTGATGCATTTCCATTGCTTTATTTTTACCAAAATTTGTATTTGTTTTATTTGTGTTTGTGCTTGTGTATGTTTCTTCTCATTCATGGCACGATGCGCTGTCTCTTTGGCCCAATATGGATGATTCACAGTTCAATATTTTTGTTCTGCACTAAAAAGTCAATTCATTGCAGATTAATTCAATATTTCTAAATTTTATACAGCACTGAACGCTTTGTTAAAACAATACATTCTGCAACAGGAATGAGAATGTTAATGCTTCTAATAAGAAAAACATAATTGCACAATTTTGTAATAACTCAATTTTAGAATGAATCAAACATACGTAGGTATGTTTGTAAAGTGTAAAATTTAGATAAAATATGTGCATATTAGAAAGGAAAACTATGAAATAGTTGTATCTTGAATTACTGAAAAAACCCATGAGGATAAAGATTTCTCTTAAAAACATCTCTGCAGATAAGAGAGGCTGTAATTATTTTGCTGTTTGTTTACCTGAGACAGTAAAGTTGTCAAATGCAATTGATTTTGAGCTATTGAATATAAACCCTTTGCTGCTTCTCTCTGCCAGGTGTTATCACATTCCTTTTGTGCATTTCAGCAGTGCTTTTTCTAACTGCCCGGTTTTCATTATGATTTTGAGGTAAGAGGTTCAAGGCACCGGCTTGTCAGAGAAAACTGTAGTTTCCAAGAGGCTCGTTCTCCGTTAACTCCTACAATTAGTTTACAAATGATCTGGAAGAGTTACAGCACACGCTTAAAAACAAGCGCAAAGTGCTGTGCTTAGAAGGCTTACAAGCGTTTCCCAGAAAACAAAACTGAAGGGATTTATGAAAAATGTAAGCGCATAAACATTTCTTTCCATTGTGCAGGCGGAGGGCTGGAGTTTTGCAGTAGAAGTCTGGCATCTGGTGGTCCACGGAAGAAATGGCAGCCCGCTGCTGAAAGAAAGAAGGCGGTCACAGCCTGAATTAGCTCATCAGCTTGTAATAAACTAATTATTTCCAGCCTATGCATACGTGAAGACTCCAGCTTCTGAAGGATCCCCCGGTATTCATTGGCTCGGGTTGGTTTTTGTTCTCACCCCAGAAGGTCTGTATTTCTTCCCAAAGAGAGAAATAATGGCACATATCCTGAATCATTATGAGTTTTGAAATGCCAAATAATGCCTCGTGCAATCCTCGGCAGAAGACAGGTGATGAGACTTACTGCCACTTCCCACAAGTAGTTCTTGGAGGACTGCAAAATCATTAGGAGTGCAAGACCCAAGCATGCCATTCTGGGAAAGGGGAATTTCTTCTGTTCTCTGCCAAACCATAACAATATGTCGCTTTACAACCAAGTTCATGAAAAAACATTCTTTCCCATTTTCCTCAAAGAGCACTGACTCAGCAGAGCCTGTGGAGGTCTGTGTGGCAAAGGGGCACAGAAGAAGCAGGGACCTTCAGAAAGTCCATTCCCTGTCTTTACATGCAGTGATATCATATAATCCCTGACAACATGTGATATAAAAATGTAGATTTTTCACTTTTTTGACCACAAGACTCTTCCCAACCCAGACTCCTTTCAAGAGTTAAGGATTATCTGTTAAGTTTCCAAGCTATCTTTGGGTTAAGTGGTACTCCACCCTTCTCTCCTTCATGTACCAGATACATGTTTACAGTCAACAGCAAAAACCTCTTTTAGTCTCCTCACTCCAGAGTCCCTGATCTCATCATCACCTTGCTAGCTCTTCCCTGAGCAAGTTTACTTTTTCATCATCTTTCTTGAACAAGGATGGCCAAAAGTACACAGTGATCCATGGGAGCTCTCTCCTGAGCTAACACAAATGATGTACATTCTTTGTCTTCATGGAAAATACCTCTCTGGATGTAGTCTTGCATTTTCCATGGCTACAACAGGGACAAGTCTACAGCAAGACATGACCAAAAGGTATCAATAGGCCACCTCTTCGTCTCAGAATATTCCCAGAGAAGATCCATTAATAACCTACCTCCAGCCTCCTCTTCAATATTACCTGATGTCATCACTCTTCACCCATCACTTACAAATTCCCTTACTATTACCAGTCTTCCTTAATTTATTATCGTTTCCCATGTGTCAGACTTCTGAATGCCCTACTGAAGTTCAGAGGGATTATATCTCCAGTGTTTCCTTTGTCTTGAAATCAAAGGCAGATTTCAGGTGGACATATGCTACCCTTCGAAAAGCTGTGTTTCAATCTCTTTACATTTGCCTCTGTGTTTTAGGAATCTTTCTTTCCTTAAACATCAGGTGTAAAGACCTACACAAAAAGGAGTGACACTAAACGGCCCTTCAAATCTATTGCTGCCTTCTTAAACACAGGTATATTAGCTACAGATTAAATGCTTGGTGTCACACAGAAAATAGATATATTCCAATACATGCTGCTACGTTTTTTACCCCAGATGCCAAATCTTGCAGTCAAGCCCTCTGACTTGAGCACATTCAGGTCTTTGGGTTTGTACTTTTCAGTATATACGTTTTAAGCATTTCCAAGGTGTAATCGAGCTTGACTTTTGACAATGCTTGCATTATCATCACACTTTTGGACTTGAAAGCCAGGGGTTATTTTTCTGATCTCTTTTCATATCTCCTACTTTGTATGTTTTACCTAGTGCCTTTTCGAGGTTATTATTTATCCAGTTGGAAAGTTTCTTCCCCTGAGCTGCGAAAAATAGGAAATACTAGAAACCTTTACATAATGACATGCCAGATCTCTTCCACACCCAAGTCCCTCAGCTTCCCTGGAGACCTGTTTTGGTTTGGTTTTGGTTGTTTTTTTTCCCCCTCTCCTTTTCTCTTCTTTCTAAATAAAACGGAAGGACAAGTAAGAATGGCTCAACCGAAGGTATATATTAATTCTAATACCATCCTGTTTATACAAAGAGTAATCTAAAAGAAAGCAAAACAATACAAGTCATTATTTCCATGTATTTCCAAGCTGCTTGCTTACTATACTTTGTACATTGTCCATGCAGCTTCTGAGGGAAGGATCATAATCATTTATATATGTCAAGTGCATAGAACCACTTTGAGTACAATAAAAATTAGTAACATTGAAGTGCTGCTCTTTCACCAAGCATAAAGAATAGGCTGACCTATGCACCACTTCAAGGGTCTTATAGATTTGTGCCGTGCTTGTACAATAAAGAAAAAAAGTACAGGTTATTGTTATTTTTAAAGGAGAATTTCCAGAGGGTGCTTCAAATGGTCGCACGCAGCCTGTACAGGAACAGGCAAATGGTTATATCCCTTTCAGTAAAGGGGCAGTTTGGGCTTTTTCGTTGCACAGCGACACGGGACAGAACTGAGCCAATGCAACTGACTGACACACTAAGAACAAAGGAAAACTCTGCAGGCAGCAATGTGGGCTTCCAAGTAGCTCTTAGAGGGACATTTTTGATGACGCAAGCCAGGCAGAGGCACCTTTATTAAGCAGTGCTAACGATGATAATCCCACACCAGGACTTTTCATAAACTTGAAGAGTGATTCTCTGTTATTCTCCTTTTCACAGATGAAAACATCACAGAAACGAGTGTGACCTCCTCAAAGTCATTCAGGACAAATGGCGGAACTGGGGTTAGACTTCAGTGGTCCTGCTTCCTCTGCACTGACTTAAAGGCAACCCCTGCCACTCCTGCTACTGACATATTTCCATTTTCCATGTCCAGCCCTACTTCTTTCCTTTCTTCCCTCCCAACCATCTTCTGCCTTTGTTGACAGATAGTCCTCTCCCGAAAATTACAAGGCCCCCTCCTTCTTGTCCTTCTCACCCTTTTCCCTTCCCCAGATGTATTTTCATACCCAACACACCATGGAGAACCCCTTGCTTCTCATGAACAAGGAATTTTAATGCTGTTCCAGCTGTTTCCAGACCCATAATATTTCACCTACAAAGACATGGAACAACAGAGGCCAAAGAGAAAATATTATAGCGGGCAAAGGATACGTGATTCACAAAAGTTGTTGACTGTTGTAGCTCTTTCAATGCAGGACTAGTCTACCCTCACAAGCACAGGAATGACCACTGCTCCATGGACAGAACATCAGTAGAAGCATGGCTACTGGGGGAATCTACACTTTATTGCATAATTCACTATACTCTTTCCCTGTCAGGCTTTCAAGTCTCATTGAAAAACCTAGGAAGTCCTGTTATAGATAAGCACCCCACTATGGCCAACAATATATAAATAGAGAACAGAACAAAGGTATCTGCCATACAGTTACATTTCCTTTCTACATCTAAGCATTTCCTTCAGTAGAAAGAGGAAAAAAATCTTTAATATGATACCAGTATATAAAAATGCTTCTGTGGCATATGAAGACAACCTAAGAAATTTTTGGGCCAATTTTCAACACTTCTTTTTGCAGATGGTTTCTGATGTCGCTTTGTGCTTGCTGTAGAGACCAGCAGGAATTCTCAAGGCATTATGCAGGCCACAAAGGCTGGGATCAAGTCTCATCTCTCACTGCACTTGCAGAGCATGCCTGCCATTGTCAGTCTTGTCAACTCTCATGGTCTCTTCACGTTTTACCCTGTGCTTACCCCATCTCTTCTTTCATTAAAAAATGCGAAAGTTTCTGTCCTTGTGGATTTGCAAAGGGAAAATATAATCCCCAAGGGCTTAGAAACCAGGCAGCAAATTAAAAATGCCAACACTGATTATTCTTGGAGATTCTATTATTTTAAAGGCAATCTCCTGACTTTCAGGGTCTGATTCGTGGCTTCTGAACTGTAAAGTTCAGCCATTCTTGCACTTGGCAAGCATCTGGAAGTGAAGCGTGTGCAACCAAGCTCTATATATAATTCTGCAAAATGAGAGCTGTTTATCTCAGCAGTTGAAATATTCATTATTGAAAATAAGCGTTTCAATGTTCAGAGGATGAATCATGTGGGCTGAGAATAACAACGATCTGGGAAATAGCAAAAAGCTCCATGTTGCTGCTGTGTCCTGAACAGATCCAGCTGAGAGGGCTGGACCTTGTACAGGAAAGGTGGGGTGAGAGCCCCTACTGACACGTAGGTACCTGTCCTTTCTTCTGACTTGATCCTTCCATTTCAGCTTGGCTGCTCTTGCTTGGTGGCTCGGACTACAAAGAAAGTGAGGAAAAAAATTGATGCCCAGTTTGGCTGGGAGAGGGAAGGAAGATGATGAAAGGGATGAAACTGGAAAACACCAACCATTGCAACTTTTCCTGAATCATTGCAGACAATATGGGTTGTACGTTAAAAAAAAATACCTTCTGCTGCCCCTATTGAAAACACACCTGCCATTTGAGCAAGTTTTAGGTCTGAGAACTCACACCACTTTAATGTGACCACTAAATCTCCTCAGATTCTTCCTTTGCTTCGCTTTTTTTTTTGCACAGAGAAACGTTGCACATTGCAAACAGCATTCTCAAAGGCAGTGGAGCCAGCTCCATTTGGTCCAAGCCTAGACAAATGAAATTGGGCATTCCTGGGAATGGCTATACCAGACCAGAAGACAGTCACTAACGCTGAGAATTTGCCTGTCCTGTAGTCTAGTGACTTTGCTTCCTGGCAGTGGTCCTGCAGATTAAAAGGAGCCTTCAATCTGAAATGCTGAAGGAACAAAAAGCAGAGAAAGGATATCAGGAAAAAATATAGACTGGGACAAGAATGCAGTGAGAGTTTCCTAGTTTAGATTAGTTTTGCTTTTTTTTAAGGATAGAAGGTAATTAAGGGCAACTGGAACAAACTATGATGAAAAAGCAGATGTTCAGAGGGAAGGCAGGGGAAAAGAAAAGTATGAATTAGCTGTTTGCCCCTGGCAGTGGCATTGGGTTTGTTTGAGCTGGCATGGCAAAAGGAGTCTGCTCTGTTTAAAATGCCAGCCTCAGAGAAAGCCAGGCTGAGCTTTTTTGCCAGATTCAGCAACTGCATTTTGACGTGCAATCTCCACATTGATATGATTAATTGTTAAGTCAAATAAGAGGCTGTGTGACAGAAAAGCCATTTAACTGACTTGCCAAACCAAATAAACTATGGTCCGGTCTTGTTTGCAATCACACTGAGAAAGCGTTTACTAATACACCCAGAGGCCTCCAAAAAGAGGAAAAAAAAAATCCCACTTTCATAGCAAAGATATTTCAGTGCCGCTTTAGAAAACTGTCTCTGCTTCTGCCACAGCATTTCTGGTAGTAGTGGGCAAGGTCCATAAAGCCAGCTTCTTACCCATGGATGCTAGATGGGAGCAGAATCCCAGACTGATCAGAGCTGCAGCTGAAATCCACAGGGACGAGCTTCAGAGCTGCGATGTGTTACTTAATATCCGTGTACACCGAACAAATCAGGGTCTTAGTATCAGAAACTTCTAAATTAAATCCCTCTGTGCCTCATTTCCTTTTCACTTAATCGGGATATAACCACCTCGCTACACAGCGAACATGTGAAGATAAACTAATCCAGGTTTGTAAAGTCAAATTGAAGTTGTGTGTACTCACAGCATGGGGCCATACTCTGAAAAGTGAGGATAAAAGGAATGCTAAACAGCTGCTCTTTAAGAGCATCATGCAGCCCGTGCAGCGAAGGAGACAAAATTCTTGTAGAAAATACAGTTCATGATCGTATGATTGGAGTTGGACACGAGCAGGACAAGGGACCTGCCTTACCCAAGCTCAGAGCACTGCAACGTGGACCTCTCTCACAGTTCCTGTCACAGATGTTTGGGGTACAGTGCTGAAGACATCCTGAAGACAAACAGAAAAAAAAAGATTTACACCTTCTTTCAATAAATAATCCTCCCTGTCCTGTGTGGTCCAGCAACACAAGCACTTCCTAACTCAGGCTGGAAGTGTCTGTGGTGGTCACAAACACTTAGGCAACCCAAGGAGTGAGTCTGCCTGTATAATTTTGCATGTTTATGGCATTAGTAGCTCTTCAGTAGAAAACCTGGAACCTAGGACTTGTCAGACAAGTGAAGGAGGCTGAAAAAAATAAAACAGCAAAAGGAAGCGATCATAAAAACTAACAAAAAGAAAGTCTAGTTGATGTTGAATTAAAAGAATCGATAACATCTGTGCCACCTCTCTCAGAAAATTTAGAGTTCCCTTGGATCATGTGTCTCCTATCCACATACTAATGAAGGGCAGCCTGACATAAGTTATTAGACGTGATTAGATCATATCCTAAGATGATACAGTACCAGTAAACGTTTTCTAGTGTTGCATTAAAAGCTGAATGGTTTTGGTACTGAGTCCATCCTTTTTAATTCTGCCACTTAAAAAATGCTTTTAAACATTTAATCAAACCTGTGTACAATATTAACAAGTGCTGAGGCAGAACGGGAGCCTATTGATCACAGGTGATATATCCAGAAGCAATACACTGTTTACAGTGAGTTGTCTCTCAACTGAATAACGATTTAGTCATTTACAGGGAAAATCCTTGCAAATAAAAGTCTACTACTGTGATACTCGGTCTTTCTGATGGAATCCCATTGCTGAGATTGAGTTTTGTAAAGCACACAAATTTTACTGAAACTACTGTACAGTGCTTTATGTGAAGGATATGGAAGCACATAAAGTATTGTGCAGTAAATTTTGTAATGAAGGGCCACAAATGGCTTGTTAAAGATCCCTGTGTGGATGTCAAGTTTAACAGCAAGTATTGCTAGACTAATGTATTTTTTTAGTAGTTTTTGGTCAAACAAAATATTGTCAAGAACAAGTGTCCTCGGGTAAATGACTTCATTTGTTAATCTAAGAATAATATCTTGGCTGCACAGGTGATTTGGCTTCTCTCGGAAGGTTCATCACCTAGCTGTAAGTTGACCGGTTCAGCAACCTGAATTTCCACAAAGCCCCACTCTAAAAGTGGTGAAATTGAGCTAATCAAATAATTTGCAATTAATCATTTACGCAAGGTGGCTAAACCCTTTTTGTGCAATCCTTCGAGCAGATGCTCAAATATATTAACTGTTTAGACTTAGTCTGTGGATTAACTGGAAAACTTCCAGATTAGGAAGACTTGGCATTTGTTCATTGAAATCTTTAGGTTGGTTAAGACCTTCATGGTTTTGATGCTGAGGCGTGATTGCCAATGAAATGTTCATTTAGAAAAATACTATTAGATACATTGCTACAAATGCAGCTTTGAAATGTCCTTTCATCAAATCAGTCAATAAACTTTCTTATTTATAAAATTCTTAAAGAGCAAACATTAAGAAAGCATCTGATTTATGCAATTTATCATCAAGGTATCTAAATCTGTAGAAGCTTAAGGCACATGGCAAACTCTGGACAAAAAAAAAACTAAACTAACACACATTTCTAGAATTCCAGTGAAAAGTTTTGCAAGATTTTCTGCAACTACATGAAGCATCTCCTGTACATTGCTATTAACTTCAACACTGGAAGGTACCAAAAGCTTGTGCTACTGAGGGCTGTACGCAAAAAACAAGCTCAATAAGATTTAAGATGTTGTTGTGCGTTTCTTAACAAACTGTTGAATTTAGTGCTCATGACTGATGTTTGAATGATTTCCTAAGCAATCAGAGTCTCCTTCCACAAAAGATTTACATCAGAAACAGTATCAATGCAATTCTTTGTCTGCTCAGGAGAAGTGTCAGGAGCCTCCATGCCTCCAGACCCTATTTTTTCTGCTGTGGCTGCCAGCTCACAATGATAGGTTTTGTCTCTGCCGTTGATTAACTGAACCACAGCTATTGACTCAATTCACAGAGGCCATCAAAAAGCTTCACAACAGAATGGCACCAGCCAGTGCTGATCTTCCTACACAGAAGACAGTGATAATATCCACCAAAAAAAAAATAATAATCTAAGGCGCCTGGTATTAACCCTTGATACTAGTCGTTTGCTCTAGCTCTAGTCAGCTGGACCAAATAAACTTTAAAAAGGGTAATTTTAAAAGCATTTACGATGGTTGTGGAAGAAAAGCATCAGGTTTTATCTTTGTAAGTGCTTACAAAGTAGTTTCTCGGTGTAGTATTGCTCACAGTCTTGTCCTGAGCACATTTATGTGTGAGCACACACAGGCAAAAGCACCCACACTGTACTTCTAACTGTTAAGCTGTCAAAAACATTTGCAGAGAGATCATGTACTGCTCCTCCGCTCCAGTTTGACATTGAAAACAGTTCTGAGCTGACGGGATTCTTCATCAGTCACCCCATCATGGCTGCTGCATGGGAGGAGGATTTAAGAGCGCTGATCTGCCTTGTCACTCTGGGGCAATGGATAAACACGCCAGGATTTTTTAAAGCCTTCCTTTGGTCCACTTGGCATCAATCAACAGAAGTGACAAACCCACTGACAGAACAGGCAACTGCCAGCGGATGAGCGGCTTAGGTCGTTTTGTTGCTGAACTTTCATACTGTGGCGGAAAAAAGAAGGACAAGCGTGAAACCAAAGCCTTGGACACTGCAGCCGTGAGAGAATCAAAGACCTTGGAAATTCATGTCTGGAAACTGCTGCGAAGCGGACACAAACTGGAACAGAGAGATAAAGTAAATGTGAGATTATTTTTTGATAGGAAAACAACAGTGTTTAGGTTGCAATAGCAAAATACTCTGGCACACAATGCAAGTGCAAAATTTCCGCCAGTGTTATCAGGAGGCAAAGTCAGAGATTACAGGAAGACCACAAGCAAGATCGCTGTAATTGTCCTTGGGGATCTCCAGTGAGTCTCTGAAGGCTCTGCACCTTTGAGGTCATATCTCTATCTGAACGTAGAGGTGCCTTATTTTGTCTTTTACATCAGTGAATATGATTAAACTCCTGCTGTTGTGCTAAATTTCAAAGATTGTAAAAAGTCAGGGGAATTAAAAAGGTCACTGCAGTATTTCATTTCAATAGCAAATCTGTGGAATAATGTTGTACAAGTACATAGGAAACTGCTTTGAAAAGAGAACTTGTCGGTGACTTAGTTCTAGAGAAAAATAGCAGGCATTTGGAAAACAGATTTCTGCTTCCTAAACCTCTAATTAGAAATGGGCAGATAATTAGAAGTGGACAGAATAGATGCCTTTCAAGCATAAAAGTGTATTAGTGTATTAAAAACGCACAAATCCCAAATATTTGTGTAACATACACATTTTGTATTCATACATTTACGAATGGCAAATTCTACTTCCATACAATATACGTTGATGATAAATCCTTTGTCTAGAAAGATAGATTCCACTTGCAGATGCAAAACCCGAGACTTCTGTGTGAAACTGCGGAGAGCAAGTAAATGTTTCAAACACATTTGTAAAAAAAATAATAATAAAAAAATAAAAAACACCAAAAAAACCCCAAGCTAGTGCATTTCTGAACTTTAAGCAAAGCTCTTTTAATCCCTTGTGTGTGTGTGTATATATAATAATCTCATGTTTACTTTCTTTTAGTTTCATCAGACATACTTCTTATGAAGCCATCGATCAAGATAATTTCTGCTGGTTTACAACCTGGCTAATCCCAGCAGACATGTAGCTCTGCAAATATATACCTTTCATTCAGGAACAGAATAAATATGATTCCAGCAAGGAACATGAAAACTGTGGGCTGCTCTGAGGTCTGCAGGACTGAAGCCCTAATTGAGCACGAGACACAAACATGATGCCATGTGAAACGTTTCAGTCATATGTAAGGTTCAAGGAAAGAGCAGCTTGAAGTTAAGCACCTGACTAAGCTGGAACCAAAGAGGGCAAGGCTCTTGAGTAAGTTTAAACCAGATATTTTACATGTTCTGCATAAAGGAAGACTCTATTGAAACTGATTGTTGCAAAATTTGGCAATGCCAGACCTAAACTTTGAGCAACATGAAGATACACCTGCAGGACAATTCTTCCTTGGCTTTTTATTCAGCCTTTTTTCAGAATGGCTGCATCATCAGGGGAATTTTGCTGTTAACTCTTAAAAATCTACACTACGTGTTAAAAGGGTTTGGGTTTTTTTGTTTGTTCCGAAAGGCTTACAGATCAGCTCACTTGAATGACAGAAGCACACCCCTTACATAAAGGCCATCTTCTTGCCAGATTTCAATCATTGATGCTGAACTATGAGAATGTTAAGTTCTTCTGATGAGGTCTCCAGAATTTTTAGCAGGGGCAAAACATTTTTCTCTATCAGGAGTCTCTGCTAAAATTTACCTAGTGCATAAGGAGTAAAAATAGAATGATTATAATAGAAATTATAGAGCATTCTAAGAACAAAAGCTGCCTGTGTGGAAGACATACCCAAAAGAAAGTTATTTATTACTTTCCTAAATCAGTATTTCTCTGATGTATAAATTAACAAAAGAATTTTTTACTTTTTTTTACAGGACAGAAAAATATTTCAGGCTCTTCCAGCAAACTGGATAATAGAGAAATGGAAGAATAATGCTTAGCAGACTGTTTAGCTGAATAGGCATCAAGCACAGAAAAAATGCAACCTGGTTATCATTTCTACACATCACCTATACACTTTGACAACAATGGACACAGAACTGATGCTATCAGACCTTGAGGAATAATTTAATGCTATGGAATACACACTGGTGCTAAACAAAAGGGAAAGTAAATTAATCTTCTAGCACCATGAGAGATGAAGCAGAATCCTTAAAATAAGAAGAGATCTAAGTCCCTGCTCTTGTCCCCCCTCTCCCCCTCAAACCAAACCTGAACGTTTTTTCAGGTTACAACATTTCTGTCACCTTCTCCACTTTGCTGGCTCAGAGCTAGCGCTGGTGTACGAGGGGATATATGCAACACAGAGGGTGTGCTTTCACCAGCAAGGAACTTAGTCTTCTGTCATTCAAAAACTAAATTTTCCTTGTTTTTCTCCTGTCCCAGCACAGATACCCAAGTGCCACCTTCTGTGGCAGCACTGTCTAATGGGTTTAGATAACTGTATTTCTGTGGCACCTCCCGGCGTTTGGGAGAAGGTGTCCTTGAGAGCGCTGGTGTGTTTTGGCTGGGCAGTATACACAGATGCATACAGACAGGTGTAATTTTGCTCTGCCCGTGCTCCCCGGTGGCTGGATGCCAGCCAGCTCTCATCAGGACGCTGTGCAGTTGCCTTGCTGTAGTGGAGAGCCCCAGCAGCTCACGCTGCCTCCCGCGGTCTGCGCGTACCCGCAGTTCTTGGCGCAGCTTACCCGAAAGTCCCAAAGCATATCGCAGAGGTGCACACGCTCCGTTTTACCAAACCCAAAGCCCAGCGAGGTGCAGGGTTTGTCTTCTGCCATGCTGAGCCAAGCTGTATGACCCCAACTACCTCCCCATGAGCTAGGTCCCTGCAGCAAGCGGGTGATGGCACTGGATCTCCCAGCACAGGTCCCTGTGCTGCTCCTGCAAACTGTGCTGCAGCCACACACCCTTCGACAGGATGAACACAAGTGCTGATCCGCTTCCTCAGTAGTTCTGGCAATGTCGAGACGCAGGACTTCTCATCTTCAGTGCACTTTAGCCATCACTTACCTACGCAGCAATCTCAAGGCAACGCAAAATCCAACCGGAGAGCCTGTGGTGGCAGGGGAAGGTGGCTTCCATCTGTCCCTTCCTGAATTCTGTCATACAAAGCTATACCTGGAAGAGTCCCTTAGCATCACTAAGCTACCTAGCAGATTCAGAGAGTGACTAGGGGGAATGGCTGCAAGTTGTGCCAGGTTGGAGATGAAGAGAAATTTCTTCTTGGAAAGGGTGGTTGGGCATTGGAACAGGTTGCCCAGGGAGGTGGTGGAGTCATCGTCCCTGCGGGTGTTTAAGGAAAGGTTAGACACGGTACTGAAGGACATGGTTTAGTGGTTAATAGGTGGTGGGGCGATGGTTGGACTGGATGATTCTTGAGGTCTCTTCCAACCTTAATGATTCTATTCTATTCTATTCTATTCTATTCCCTAAGCTGACTAATGGATTGAATAAGTGTGCTCTCCCACCTCGCTAGTCATCTACATCTTTGAGCCTCTCACCAGAGAATCCCTCTTGAACAACAATGACATTAATGTACTGAATTTTGAGCTACTCTATTGTTAGGTTGTTTTCCAATCAAGACCTGGCCATTCACTCACAGTTCTCTTATACAATTTTCGTACCATAACGAGGCTCTACCTCTCACACTTAGGTAACCAATATTCCTTGATAAGTTCATGGAAGGGGCTTCACTGAGTGTTTTGAAACGCTAAATAAACCTAGTAAGATCCAACATCAAACTCTTATAATTGTGATAAAAAGCATGTTAAGTTCAGGTTTGTGAAAGCTATTGAGAAAATCAAGGTAAAAAAATCAATGCTAAAATCTTGCTTTTATGCATTTTACTGGTAATTGGGTCATTAGAAGTAGTAGCAGAAGAATTAAGAATTGCACATGATTATTCTGCGCAGACAGCAATATTCGGGACTTGAAATAACATCTTCACCTTGAACTTCGTGAAGACTGTGGACACACTGAAGTATTTTGTTGGAGGACTGCAAAGTTAAAAACTGAGGTCAGAAGGTAAATTTTCAAGGGATCAAGAAAATTCTATGTTAAAATTCGGTTTGTTGTATGAATCTTTGCGCTGCTAAATTAAAAATAACTTTCTCCAAATCTTTAAACTGAGCCTACAATATATACATTTTTGAGGACATTTCTAGCATCAACTTCAAAGAAAACCAAAGAAAGGAAATAAACACAGCAAAGCAAACTATACCACATACTCAAGCAGGATTGTTTGGCAATTTTCCATTTCTAAAAATAATCAACTAATGAGGCCTTTGGTTTCTCAGATTTCATTGCCAATATCGCAAGGTACCTTGAGAAAAGATAATGCTCTCAATTTCCTGAATATATACA
The DNA here is from genome assembly GCA_013399095.1 of Psophia crepitans. NCBI lineage: Eukaryota > Metazoa > Chordata > Aves > Gruiformes > Psophiidae > Psophia > Psophia crepitans. The sequence continues at coordinate 44,827 of VWZZ01004613.1, read as the reverse complement.
CAACAGAGGATATGGAAGGATTAATTTCTGGAAGACACCTATTTTGCCTGGAATTTTTTCTCAAACCATTCCTTTCCAAATTTTTATAGAAAAGGTCATTTAAACCATTGCTGCTGGATCCTTTTAAGCAATCTGAAAATAATTAAGAGCTTTCTATTGCTGCAATTAGTTCTATGTAATTCCTCACTGAACAATTGTACTGTCAACTTTGATAGTTATCCTTAATAAGAAAATTCACCATTGGCCAGACAGACCACATAAAGTCCACACTTCTCTCTCTACAGCAGCTGCAAAGCCTTGAGTAGACTACGCAATGTGAATTTTAACAGCAGTAAACTGAGATCTAGAGCACATTAATTTTCCAATAATCCCTGCAGAGAACACGTGTGTATCTCAGTTTCCCAATGAGCTACTAATCTTCTCTGATTCCCAACGGGCCACTAATCCAAGGAGCAGATAAGTATCTTGCCCAAGGCCAGGCAGCAAACCGGTGGCAGAAATTGTGAAAGCACCTGGCGAATTTTGTTTCGCAGATCTGTGTTTTAACGGCCAGGCCACCTTCCACCTTCTTATTTCAACAGTGGTGAAGAGCTGCTCAGATCTAATTCGAGATAGAGTAAAACTGTAAGAGCATGACCATGTTAAGAACCTGTTTTATTTGCTATACTGCAAATTTCAGGGGCATGCTGCTCCTCCAGTGGTTTACATTTTAGAAAGGTAACTAGTAGAAAATTAAATATTTTTATTTGATTATGGTGTTTCCTGGGTGTTAGCAAAGAAGACTTTTCTTGTTTAAAAGATTACATACATTTCAGCATAGTTGCATGAAAATGGAAAAATCTTGCTCCCACACTGACTGACTCAGCATCTTGTTAATCATTGCAACATATCAGTAATTCATTATTCAGCTGTAAGAATGCGATGTTTTCCCTATGACATCTTAAAATACACAGTAAGTATGTGAGTACTTAGTGAGATAAAGTACATTTAGCTTATAATATTTTATCATGATAAAGAAAGCTCTAAAACAACATTATTTGACACATAGGATAAGGCAAAAAGTTGAGGCACAACAGCTATTATTATAAATGTTTATAGACATATCTAAAGTCTTATCTAAAGTTCATCCAGTTAAAGGACATGTTTTATGTTGTACAATTCCTCTTAGAATATCAATCTAATAAGCACCAAATGAGGCTGAAGACAATGCTGTTATAAAAAATGGAGAAAAATGATTAAAATGTGATAATTATACTGACAGCTTATATGCTCAATCTAATCAACCAAGCTTCCAATTTGTCATAATGTACACTCACTCATACATTATTGCTTAATTATAGCAACACTTCTATTTCGAAAGGCTGTCAATCATGCAAATGCCCATCATTTTTCTCTATTTGCATTTAAGAGATATATTTTTAGTTCAGATTCAAAGCCTATTGTGAACCTGAATTAACCCTAGCTGGGTTTTTGTTTGGTTGGTTGTTTGTTTTTGGGGGTTTTTTTGCAGTGCTTATCCCTGTTTATTCCATGTTTGCTGTCCGTGGTAGTTCATGCCGTGTAATTTGCTGCTTTACAGTTCATCTGGTGCTGCAGATATATTTTGAATCTCATCTCTGATCCTGAATTGTGGTCTCCATGATGTCTGTGTTCTTAGGAACTGCAGACCTGAGCTTGAACTATTCAGGTCTGGTGTGAATAAAATTATCAATTTTTCCTTCTGTTCTGGATTTTTCGTACTAGTCCTGCAGGAATGGGAAGAAAGCACAGAACCTTGCCTTGCTTACACTGGTGGCCTGATCAAAATCAGTGGGACTAGTTGTGAACTATAAGATCTGAAAAAGTGTGAATAGGCATCCTTAATAAACCCACCTCAAAATGTGCATTCTTGTATACATTACACTCTGAATTGCTCTTACTCTGTTTCTCTCGGCTTAAATGTTTTAATTATCTATCTTCAAGAAGTCCTGATCTCTCCTGTCGCACATCTCCAACTTTCTGGTCTAGAACGTAGAGTGGAAGAGAAATCTGGCACTTTATGAGAGTATGAAGCAACACAGCAAGAGAAATGCTTAAGGGGATGCCTCACGGGTGGTAACAAAGAGAAAATGTAAGGAAGTAGGCAGAATTGTTAAAACACACTGGGAGCACAACGGCAGCAAGGGAAGCTTTGCAGTGCTATCAGCAGGCAATCTTTTGGTAGAAAACAAGAGGAAGTGCTCTAACATGATATTGCTTCAGCATTCAGGGTTAAAAACACTATCTTACAGCTCAGAAGGATGGCAAAATGCATCTTGAACAGCATTTGCAGTGAGAGCATGAGTGACTAAGCACATAAGTTTTGCCATTCTGCAGGGATGATCTTCTGAACACATACAGCTTGTGGCAGCCTCTGCAGGACTTTTTAACCAGCCTGGTAGACAACAGAGTGGAGTTCATATAGGGAGAATGCAACCACTTATATTAGTCAGTACTGAGATACGGACAATATATGATTTCTGGTAGAATTTATTTTTGTTTCAATTATAGAATCATAGAACGTTTTGGGTTGAAAGGTACCTCAAAGATCCTTTAGTTCCAATCCCCCTGCCATGGGCAGGGACACCCTTCACTAGACCAGATTGCCCAAAGCCCCATCTAACCTGGCCTTGAACCAGGCCTTGAACCTCCATCCCAGGGATGGGGCCTCCACAGCTTCTCTGGGCAACCTGTTCCAGTGCCTCACCACCCTCACAGCAAAGAATGTCTTTCTAATATCTAATTTCTAATATCTAATCTAAACCCTTTTTCAGTTTAAACCCATTCCCCCTTGTCCTATCACTACATGCCCTTGTAAATTCAAATGATTCTTCCTCCACACACTTCCTATGTTTCAAATGAACCAGTAGTATCTCAGCCTAAACTTCAGTCTGATCGGTACAGATCTTGTGTGGAGGTGCCTCATGCACTAGTTGGAGAAGAATGGGGTGCTTTATCAAGTGAGTTGACTACATACAGCTGAGAAATGACACCCCAGCAGGAACCACCCCCCCGTTCTAGGCAGCCGTCTCTCTGGCGTCACATACCACAACCGTGCCTTGCTTGCTGCTTCCCTTGTCAGCTTTCAGGAATCAAGAGTTTTCCAACAGTCAACTGGCACCAGGTAATATCTGGAAATTCACAGTCTCTGGCCAACTAATACTTGTTCCATGACACAATGAGACTGAACCAAGCAGTTGTCTTCACACCTTTTACATGTTTATACATGTTCATGTTTGTAATTGATAATTGTGGCATTCTACATTATCCATTTTAACTTTCTTCTGCTTTTATACATTTTAGGACACTATTTTATCTTTGAAAAATCTAATAACTTCTTACACATGTTTTATATACACTACACAAATATTCTGTCTGAGCTTTAGATGGTAAACAAAAAAAAAGCAATTCAAAATAGCAGTTCAGGGCAGCAAAGGAATTAGAAAAAGACAAAACCACGGCTTTTTGCTATGAAAAATGTCAAGTTATTCTTTGAACGTTGGCTCGGGAAAATCTCAATACATTTCTGGTAAATGAGGCATGAAGCATATTCTTAAAAATATGGTGTCCAGGAGATAGTACTACCCAATATTTTATCCAAATGGCAATATATAGCACTTAAGAAAGCTTGAACTTTAAATCAAACACTTTGGAAAGCACATGCCCAATCTATTAGTTTTTCAAATATAACTTAGTATCAACATGAAGATGAGATAGTAAACCATTGCTGGGAGCTTACTGGGTTCAAGTCTGTTATAACACTGGAGTTCTCTAATTATTCTCTAATTAGTATGCAGGCAATGCATTCAGTCTTCCTATACCACCTCTGCTTCTCCAAGACTTCATATTTCATGACTGGAGTCATTAATGTCCTCTTGGGTCAAGACAGCCCCTGGTGTACCTACTCTAAAGGATGCACTAGCTTTGATTCAGTAGAATTATTTGGGTGGCAAAACTATAGTATTTGGCATACTTATAGAAATTATTGCAGAAAAAATAAGAGAATCCCATAGCATCCCTTTGAAAGACAGAATATTTTATTATTTCTAAATAAACAGTATGGCAGAACCCTATTTTGTTCACCATTAAAATTTATTCTGAAGAAATTTATCTTCCCGATTTGCCATTCCTTCTTATTGTAAAAGATGTCTACAATATGCTCCTCCTGGGACAAGTTGTTGCCTAGGTTTTTCATCCATCTTAAACAAAACCAAATATGAGATGCTTTTTTACAGAGAACAATGTCAAAATGTATGTATCTCACACACATAGCTATTTAGAGGACAGTAATGCTAACATCTACCATTCTTTAAATCCTTCCACTGGAAAAAAAAAGAGAATACAAGTCCTTTCATCTTTTATGAAATAGCTCCAAAATTTTGCTCAGATTATAGCAAGTTACTATTGCATATTTACCAGTAGGAAGTTCTCATGACAGACTGTCTCTCTCACTTTTGGGGAGACCAAACTGTACCTATTTGGAAAGAAAACTTCTTTGGAAAGTCTTTTCTTCTGACTTTTACCAGATTGCTGTGTGGGTCGTGAGGCAGAGATAGCGACAAATCCTTCCTAAACTGGCAACTCTGTGTGCAGATGAAGGATATTCTTGTACAGGTGAACCAGAGTTTTCTGCAGAGATTGCCTCTGGAAATGTCTTGTGTTATTTTTCTGGTCAATGTCCTTTACTTCCACTTGACGAGCAAGCAATTTTAGGAAGGACTCCAAATCTGGCAATTTTGCACTTGATTTCATGCTGACAGCTACAGTGTACCAACTGTTGAGGCTACTTGGGTGTCAAGCATTTCTCCTGATTCTTCTGGTTGTTCTATACAATAGGAGAAAGGTCACTTCTGTTGGCTGTACCACATGTTAATACACAAGCAAACTAATTCTTTCAGAAAAGGGGCCATAGCCTAAAATTGACAAGTAGGCTGAATTCGTTATTTTTGAATGAATAATTCTGTTTGAAAATACCTTGTTAAAGCGTTTGGAAGGTCCACCATCCTCTCTTACACATTTCTCTTTTGCTCACCCTTTGCAGTCTTTCCTGAGGGTTATCAGCCTAAAATCTGGGTATACAAAGATGTGTAAAGTGGAAGTCTGCAAAAAGACAAGCTCTCTAAACAGGACCTGCAGCCAGTTGGCTACTGCTATCAGGATGCTGACACACTTTTTGTCTGCCTGTCATAGACACGTGCCCTCACCCTGCTTACCTCCTCTTTTACATCCTCAAAATGGAAAATGCTTATTGGCAAAGTTTTCCAAACCTTGCTTATCAAACAAAGGAAAGCTTTCAACCAAACTTAAGGGCTTCTTACCTGTAGACCAGTCACTATGTAGAAAAGTCATTTGTCCAGGTGACCCAGCTTCGGTGCTCTGCAACAGCACTCAGAAGCCATTTCTGGTGTCTTGCCACGGTCATGGCTCAGGATTGATAGCAAACGGCTCTGACACACACCTCAGAGCTTTAACATGATGGCTTAGTACCTGAGGTGTCCCCCTGCACTATGTTTCTGTCCTAACAACATATCGTACCAGTAGCTTCAGAAAACCTGCCTCCTAACTTTGAAACAGCCAAAGCCCTTTGATAATACAGACAAAAACTTCACAGGGGTTCCTTACTTTTCTCTGGTTCTTCATTAGACCATGTCAACATCTGTATGGTCATTTTATAAAGTAGCTCCTGGGTTCCTTCTCCAGGCCTTGTTCTGGGCGGAGTTGAAGCAAGAGCTTTTCCAACCTTCCCTTTTTACCAGAGACATTCACAAGACAGGTTTCCCTTGCTGTAAAAAAGTCTACTTAGATCACTGAACAGTCTCTCTGACATCCCAGGCAGCACTAAGCCCTACATTTTCCTATAGTCTTTGGGAAATAAGCTATCGTGTTTTACTTCAAAACTAATGGAACAGTGCTAGGGCCAAACGTTGATCTTAAAAGGCCAGTATTTAATAGGGCTGTGACAAATTACTGAAAGAAGATATGTTACTAATATTTGACAGAGAAACTTGCCCAGGACCTAACTCAAAGGAGTGTCATTTGTCAATGGCATTCATTAGAACTACTTCAGCTCACAAAGAATAATCAGGAGTATATTTACCTTATGTATCCTTTGAATTTATGGCTTCCAGCATAACCTTTGAAGTAGCGTAACATAAGGCTTATGCACACTGAACACAATGGGAAGCAAGCAAGAGACACTTTTTACTTCTAACCATGTAATAGGTGTATTTATTCAGAGTGTGATTTGAATTTCAGAAGAAAAAAAATCAGTCATTACCAAGCAGAAAAATGAACATAATATTTGAATTAAAGAAAAATATATAAAATTCCTTTTTCCTTGGAATTTTCTCCAAATAA
>VWZZ01004613.1:25952-33452 GCA_013399095.1 Psophia crepitans | reverse complement strand
TCATTACCAGCCCTAGGCAGCATGACATGCATTTGCCTACTTCTCACTTGCCAGCAGCGTTCAAGAGGAAATCTAAGCGTCCCAGTATGAAGCTTAAAGCCCAGGGCTCCTTTCAGCAGGTGCAGGTGAGCGGGGCTAAGGAGCGAGCAGCGTGTCTGCTCGTTGTGTGCTCCGTGTGCCAGCTCACTGCCCCCACCACCGCTATTAGGTTGGTTTTATTCCATTTCCTTAACTGGCACCGCACTGGTTGGATTTAAAAAAAAAAAAAACACAAAACCACAACAAAACAAAACAGACTGCTGCGTTGAGGAAAATAAGCTTGAAAACAAACATTTACTGTTCAGCGGATGAGTGTGAAGCCAAAATGCCAGAACAAAGCCGAGGTACTGAGAGCTTTTTCAGCCTCATTGACAGTCCTCCTGTGGTTTAAAAATACATTTAAAAAGAATTAAATCTAACAACACATTTTAAAATAATCAAAGAAAATTGTATTGGAAATAGACATCCCATACACACAATAAATTGCCTAGCCACATTTTTAAATTAACCACACAGTGTGATATATAAAAATCAGCAATAACATTTTACAATTCTAATAATAACATGCAGTCTGCAGGCGTGTGATTCAGTACACATTCCTTGGGAATGTATTTGGCCTTTGGCCCTGTGTCTCACAGGGCTCCTGAGGAGAGAGCAGCATGCCTATAAATTTATGACTGGATTACCTGTCATGTGTTATTCCTTACCTAATTGTTTCTGTAACCTATTGTTATCCTTATTATTGTTCTTTCCCATTATCCACTTAGGATTGCTTAATGTATGCGTTGCAGGGGAAACAATGGAATTTAGGGCAATTCCATGTTTTTCATGAAAAGGCTATTTTTATCCCAAAATACAGACAATATGGCTAGAAATATTCCCTGTCTTTCACATATTAAATTTTGATTCATGTTTAAATGTTAATTTCAAATATATTCTTCTCCTTTTATGGGTAATACAGAAACAAGAGCTGTAAATTAGAGCTGGATTCTAGGGAGGAAAAGATAAAAAAATTACTCTTCCCAGGACCCCACAAGGCTGGATGTCTGGAAATGGTTGGAGGGGATGGAGCAGAGGAGTGGATGCACACGGAGCTGCTGGTAGGCAGAGAGTAGGGAGCGTACACGGGCTCTGGCAAGAGCAGCAGCAGCCTGGAGTCCAGGCAGAGGGGAAGGCAGGGAAGGAGTCTGTCACACAAGGAGAGCAACCACCCCCTTACTTCAGGGCGACAAACTCCCAGATGGCTCCTCTGGCTCCTCTTTGTCCTGGATGGCTCCTCTGGCTGTCCCCAAGCATCTGTACTGTACTGCCTGAGCGTGCTGGCTCCGGCTCTGCTTTTGCCCTTCATCTAGCTCACAGCGTGCCCTTTACCCTCTCAGACAGCTTGGTATGATGGATCTTGATGACATTTAGCCCGAATTTTCTTAAACTTTATGTTTAATTTAAAATCACCCATGACTGCATTCAGATGACTACTTCCCTGGTCACAGATATAAATCTGCTATCAATAGTAGTAGAAAAGGCAACTGTAAGTAAATTTCTTTGACTGTTAAGATTTATGTCTGGTATTCCCCACTAAATCTGTGGTAGTACGATGAGAAAATCTTTCAACTAGTAGAAAACATAGCATTAGTACATGCAATATCTTGCACAGCTGTAGCAGTTTCCAATTAAACACATTACAAATTTGACAAAGCCTCTCCAAGCACTTTACAATTGTTAAATATAACGTCTGATTTCCATCGCATGAGGTAGAGAGGCATTATGCCATCGTATATATGTGGTGAAATTAGGATATAGCAAGGGTAACCAACTTGGTCAAGGACATAAAAATGCACAGGCCATAGCCTCTTGCTCCTAGAGGCTTATCCAGCAGACTCAACACAGATAGGAAGTAAAGCAATGCAATTAAATTGTTATTTTCAGTTAAAATATGTGGCAACTATGTCTACTCAAAAAATGGACTCAGGCTGCTTTGGGAGAGGGTATTCTATAGACACCTATAAAAGGTTTCTTCCACATGGTCTGGAAAAACGTTATGACATTGCATTGGATGAACCAGGTTTATTCAACAAAGCAATTCATGTGGAGCATATTTTAGAAATAAGTATTTTCTTTACCTATTTTAGGTCAAATGCCATAGCTTAGAAGTTTGGTATGTTATGAGGTTTTTGGGGTTTGGGGTTTTTTTTAAATAGCAAAACATATTAAACAATTTTATGTTTTACCTTCAAAGCACAGTAATGGAAAACCATATCACACGGCAGCTTCTGCCCACGCTCACTAGCTAGAACCATAATAGCATATGTTAATGTGTACTATCTAATGGACTTTTAATTTCCTTATAATTTAGGGAGTTGTAAAGAGAAAGAAAAAATGCGGAAGAAGAATAAGAGGATATCCGTATTCAGCAAGAATGCATTCATAATTTTTGAAGCTTTAATTTGTAAGATAAAGTAGATTTATGTTTATGTCAGAATAGCATTACCATTACCACTTTTAGAAAAATGTTCTTCATTTAAGTATACAGTTTAAAACTCTTTGGAAAATAATTTCCTCTTTCAAAGATGGTTTTGCTCAAAAAAAAAAAAAATATCAAAGAAAACAGACCCTGTTTACCCTCCTTCCTGACTGATTCCTCCAGGCTGATAAGATCATCAGTTTGGAGAGCAGGATTAGGTTCACATGAAAGTGGAAAAATTGGAATTATTCACTTACTGAGGCACAAGAAAGGTCTCCTCTCACCAATTTTGTAGCATTCTTACTCTACTGAGCTGACTCTGAGAAGAAAGTAAAGCAATCAAGCAATTTACAGTAAGCTCTGTTTTACTGAATGCTTTGGAAAGTGGCATGTATGATGTTACAAATATTCTGTCAAAAAAAAATCCATCTTACTAAATTGTTACCAGGTTTGGTTTTAAATTAGTAAAGATATAACCCTTATTTAAAAATTGTGTTTTAGAATGACCTGAAATAACTTTTGTGTTTTAATGCACATCATAGATTTAAGCTGCAAGGACTCTGGATATTCCTGGGCTAGGTGCAACTTCTGTTTGAGCCATTAGAAAGCTAGAAATATAGTCTTTCCAGAAGTATAAATCTTATGTTTTTAGCTCTCAAGCATCAAAAATACCAGATCTTAAACCTGGCACTGGTGTTGGAAAGTGTATTAGGCATAATGGAGCTTGAGCCAGTGCAGTTTTGGAGAGGAAATTCTACTTTTTACTGGAAGAAGATAATTCATTCTAGACTCTTGTTTCTTTGAAAGATGGCAGCTCACTGCTTTGGCATGTTAAAGAAAACATATGTTCAGGTAATGTCAGGCGCCTTCGATTACAAGCATAGTGGAAAGGCTAGCTAGGCTGGAAACATTGATCCCAGTCTATAAAGGCATTTAATCTTCTACTTACATTTAAGCATGTGCTTTGAGATAGGCTTCTCATGCTTGAAGTTAAGGAATTCCTACATTTTACTGGAAATTTCTTGTGTATGAATTACCTAAAGTTACTAGGACAAAAGCTACATATCCAACATAAACTTCAGTTTTTAATTCCAGTACCCTGAGCAGAGAAAGGGCAGAAGAAATGGAGTATTCACCATCCTTTGAACACTTGTAAACACAATCGGTACTGCCACAATATGGAGAACATAGGCACAGCACTTCTGCAGCATCTTTCCGGAAGCTGATGGACACGCCAAAAAGACTCCAACTATCCCACTGATCTGGAGATGACACTGCCTACAAAGGTGAGCATATGAGGCACCACAAAGAAAATATCTTCTATTCCCCCAGTGCAGACTGCAATTTTTTCTTGCAGATGAACAGTAAGAATCCTAACCAGATCATTATAATGAATGTATTTCACTGGAAATATTAATCCCATCTTACAAAAGCATTTGAACACATCTTTGATTTTCTTTAAGTCCTCAAATACATTGCTGGGTTAAGGCTCCAGCAAGTATTATATGCAACAGAACTAATTCTGGTTTATGTATATTTGTGTGTGTGCAAGTAACTGTTTAGGTCAAGTAAAATAAATGCAAAGACAAGCATGTTAACAGCAAAGTGACCCTTCAGAAGTCCTAAAAAATTACTCTTGCAGTCCATAGTCCAACATTTAATAATGCTGAACTTGATAAGGGATCTCAGAACCTGAAAAAGGAGATCTGAAAGGCACCTTTACAGAAAACAATTGATTTGCTTCATTTCATTGAAATGGCTAATGCTTTGATGGTTCATATTTACAATAGCTTGTCCTGTTCTTCAATGGAGTTGATATGTTGGAGTCTTTAACACCATAAACTTGATCAAAACTTCCTGGGTAATAAACAGAGCGGATTTAAGATGTGAGCCCCCTCCCCATCATGCTACTGCAGCCCATCTGCGCGCCAATTTGTAACTAAAGACATCAAGAAATGTGCTCTTCATGCTCAGATGCCCTTGGTAGTTGAAAATAGTTCTGAGAGCTCAATATGCAAACTGGGTTCAGAGTCTGAAAGACTTCAGAGTGAAAGATTTGACCTTCCGTAGCAAAGGCTGTAGCTTGGCTAAATCCATTACTGAGAGTAGAGTTTTTACACACCACACAATGCAATCTGGATTTTAAATTTTGTCTTGCTTCGAAAAAAGACATCACCCCAACTTTGTCCCTACCTTTCAGCATGGGATAAATATCTTCCCATCATCCTACAATTTACATCAACAGGCAAAGTTTCCAGGATAATGTATAGCCATATTTGGAGGATGAGGGGGCTGAAAGCTGCAATTAAAGGATTTGGCAGCAAAAAAAGGAAACTTTGACTTCTCACTCTCTTATTTGAACTAGTATTAAGTAATTAGGGAACAACAAATTCTGCCCTCCAAAAGCTGTTTTTGTCTTCTATGAAGATGTTTGACAGTGTCACTGCCACGAGAGCTCTGATTAGATGCACAACATCTCAACAAATGCATGGTCCCATCACAGGAATGCTGGGCTGGCTTGAGGCAGAGGTAAAAATCACACACAAGAAGTATTACCCCTGCACACTGCGATCTGTGTCATGACGGCGTGATGGGACATTTTGGAAGAACTTCTAGGAAGTTTCTCTCACTTGTGTCTTCTCATTCTGTCTGCTCGGTTAATAATTTATTTGTCAAAAAAGTAAACAATGAGATAAAATGATACATAATTCTTAGTCTTGTAGTGCTGCAATAACTATGGTGATTGGATTTGAGAGCTAGGGAAATACACCAAGAGCAAGGTTACTTATCACAGACTTTCTATGCTGGTACATATCCCCGACACTGGTTTTCCTCATGCTAAATTGAAGTAACTTTGCATTTTTAACTGTGTATTAGCAATCATATTTATGTCTGACTGTTAAAGCTACCTCCTTGATCACCATCTCAAGGGCACGTCTGAGATTTAACAGTTACAGACTATTTATACTAGAGAATCATAGTTCTGGTACTTGCTGCTCTCATGTTTCATTTTGTCACTTATTTGCTTGCAAATCACTGAAGACATATCTCAAAACATATTTCTAAGCATGGAGATATGTAAATTGGTGTCCAGTGATATTTTCATACACACTCAGTGCCCAACTCCCATAAAACCAGTAACTTTGTAAATCTGGCTCCGAATCAGAGCCTACATCACAGACACTTCAACATCTATATTTCTTTGCGTGACTACAGACTTAAATTCTCCGAGAAAACCTGGCTGCATTCAAGATATTGCCATTAACACCTATAAGAAAAGTGAAATCTTTATCTACTACTGCTACATTTTAAAAATTAAAAAAGTGAAAAAACAAACAAAAGTGCAAGTAACTGAAAAAGCAAATAATAGACAAGAAAGAGGTTTTCTTGCAATATATTTTGCCTGATGTGCTGCTATGTAGTAGCTTTATGGACTAGTATTCCTAAATATGTATCATCTTTTCCCTATTTGTGCAAGTCTCACTGTTCTTTTGACTTCCCTAATTATATGCATTTTTTTAGCAAAAGGATTGATTGGATCAAAGTACAGCTTTATTATGTTGCTCTTTTTCTTAAAGTGAATAATCTGAATTGTTGGAGATGAAAACAGATCTATTTACCAATAAAAGTAAGTCTATGTGTCTGGTCTTCAAGACAGACCATGTGTCTATCTGTTATGGTGCTCAGTACAAATAAATACATTGATTTTTAGTAGAGGTTTTAATATAATTTAACTAACAAGAAAAGTGTGGATAAATACTGGAAATAACAACACTGAAATATCCTCCAAACTAAAGAAAATGTCTAATCCAGGTGAGTAGAAAAAAGGGTTAAAAAAATTGCAAGAATTCAAGAAGCTTAGATGACTTTGGAAACACAGATCAAAAACAAAGAGACTGGAAGTATAATTAACTCCATTACTGCTCAGTCAAATGAAAACAGCTGTGACACCCCATCTTATTTATGACAGCAGCAAATAGCTCTATTCCCTTGCTGGTTATTGCTGTAGGACAGCAGTGGTTCTACAGCAGGTGAAATAGAAACAAGCTGCTAATATTTATGTCACTAGATCAGGTTATGGATACAAGATTTATGCAAAAGTTCTATAAAAATATCTAAGTGGCTTTTATATCTTCCTGCAGCAATCCTTTTCCAATAGCAAACTAAATATCTCTTTATTAAATATGATCCTACGCTCCGAGTACTATTGTGGCACAAAGACAGCTCCCCCACTGCTAAAGATGAGAATGTGCTTTCACTGCAAACCCAGTTTTGTTCACTCTAAAACATAAATAAAAAGCCATTTAGGTCTCAAAACTACTCATCTATTTGCAGATCCAAGCTAGACATTGTCAATGTGGAATGGGATATGTGGTAGCTTGATAATAGAACTGCTTGCCATACTTCAAAGACCCCAGGTTTGCTTTCAAAAGTATGGAAAGCAAGAAAGAAAAATAATTTTCAGATTAAAGCCCTTATTTTATTAGCAAATGTCATTAAATCAGATGCTACCTACTTTGATATCAAAAAATGTGAGTGGGTAGATTTTCTAAAGCAGTTTTTTATCCTGCAGCTTTAATCACTGCGCTTCCTACACCTAATCAGTCTTACTTCTTACTCAGACAAGCTGCCCATTAAATAATGACTGAGAAATAGGATTGTCAATAACAGGACAGAAAATAAAGCAAGTAGGATGTTGCACACTTCACTGCTAACCTTTTTACCCTCTCCCTTGCTCATCACTCTCCCTCCTCCCGTTCCCCTCCAGTCTCAATGCTGCCTGTACTCCCTAGCTCCACGGTGCATTGACACTTGCCTGCTCCCCATCACAGTGCCTGCCTACACCCCCACAGCTCCAAACCCCTTTATTTCTCCAGCACCCTTCCATGGTCGACCAACTGGCGACCGGTCGTGAGTGGTGTGCCCCAGGGGTCGGTGCTGGGGCCCATCCTCTTCAACATCTTTGTTGATGATTTGGATGAGGGAATTGAGTGCACCCT
>VWZZ01004613.1:0-25518 GCA_013399095.1 Psophia crepitans | reverse complement strand
GACAGTGTCACTGCCACGAGAGCTCTGATTAGATGCACAACATCTCAACAAATGCATGGTCCCATCACAGGAATGCTGGGCTGGCTTGAGGCAGAGGTAAAAATCACACACAAGAAGTATTACCCCTGCACACTGCGATCTGTGTCATGACGGCGTGATGGGACACGTGGGCACGTGCTTCACAACCACATTAAGACAACTTGGCATTGTCACACTAGCACTGGGCTACTGCTTTCAGCTCTTCCACAAGGCAGATGTTTTGCCTCAAACTGGCAAATAATTTATCCAAGTTTTGAGTAACAGTGGGAATACTTGTAGTTTTTAACTCAAAGGGATGAAGTCCCCCTATGTTTACTTCCTGCATGATGCAGAAGCAGCACTAGATGCCCGCAGGAAATAAGGATGTAGTAACCATATTTTCCAGCCCTTTTCTTTGGGAATAAAATTCCTCATTCCAGCCTAGTACAAAGACCCAAACCCACAAGATGATTTGTGCCAGCAAAGCAAAGCAAAGTGGCACTGAAATCATGAACAAGATAAACGCATGCCTGGATTTGGAACACAAATCAAACTCTCCCAGGCCTGACTGAAACCCCAGATGATTTCCCTGCTTCCAGGACAGACCCTGCAGTTCTTGGCTTTCAGCCTCCCTGCAGCTGCAGCATCACCATCACAGCTGTGAAGGCAACATGCAGTGGCCAGCTGTGCTGGCATGACTGGTCTTCCTCTCACCGAGCCGGCACCATCAACACCGCTCAGAGAGCCCTTGGACAAATGAGCTGAGCATCCCTGGCAGCCAGAGCCATGTGGGGCCTCCTTTTGCCACGGCATCACCAAGACAACTCAAAAGTAGGGGTTTTCATTTTGGCTTTGTAGAGGGGGTCAGATTCTAAAATTTATTATGAAATTCCATTTTTGCTTCTTCCAGATAAGTTGTTTTGTTGATAGAAAATTGCAGCCAGCTCTAGGTAGCTGTTTGCTCTGTAAGAGACCCTCAAGCAAAGAGAAGCACAGAAGATCCAGAGCACAATGAAAGACTGAAGTGGTGAAAAGAAGAGCAGGGTATAAAGGATGCTGCAGAGGGCACGCAGCTGGCACGCAGCTGGGAAGGCCAAATACCTTCAAATCTGTGGCCAGGATCTGGACTGTGAGGTACTGGAGGCACCTGCACAGAGAGGGCTGATGTCCCTCAGAATCTACAGAGCCTTGCACTCCGTTGGACCAACAGCCACAAGAGTGCAGGACAACTGAGATACCACAAAGGGCACCACAGACCCAGGTTTGGGTCGCTGAATCAAGCTCTAAGAGCTGACAGCGAGCCCTGGACCACCTTCTCGGGAAAATATCCTTCTCTTGCCTTTTGCAAAAGGTTGTGGCCAAACCAAAGGACGTGGTTGACATGCTAAGATATGTGTTGGCACAGCAGACCTTCACTGCATTTTCTTGCTATTTCATACCTTTCCAATAGCATGACTATGAACTTTCTTATATTATAACAGCAAGATTAGACGATCCTAACCGTTACTCATGAAGAAGCATACGAGGCTACCAACGATCAGCACAAGAAAAAGTTAAAAATTATTTTGTAGACTTAATGTCAGATCCACACAGAAAGCAGAGTCACTGTTTCTGGCTTATCTTCCCAAATTTGGCTTATAACCTAAAGACAGGCAATGTCTGAAAATTAGAAACAAGAAATAAGGACTACCCTGGTACAATTCTGTTGATCTTTCAGGAATATAATCAAGAGAATAATATTATCTATGAGGTATTCATATTTTTAGAAATTAAATAGATGTTATCTTAAAATAAATATGATGCCATTTAATACAATTCATCCAAAGAGCAGAAATATAATAGCACTCCAAATCAAAACACAAGAGCTAAAAATAAAAAACTCCACATATAAGTAAGACATACTGTACTTAGCTAAAATGACAGCTAAATGTCAGCTTCTATTTCCATATAGGAACATCTCTGACCTGCAAAAGACCACAAAAAATATTTTGTCTTTAATATAGAGGAGTTATATTAACTCTATTTAGTGAAAGGGGAAAAAAAAAAAGACTTTTAATTAACAGCTGTAAATTGCTTATTAACTTCAAAATAAATTAATTTCTTTATCTGTCCCTAGCCCACATCACTGAGATGGCAATAGTAATTAAAAAACAGATAAACTGTTAAAAAAGGCCATAATTTAATACACTTCGGAAACCTGAGTTCTTAAGTGTGCAACAATAGAGATATAAAAAAACACCACACTGATAAGATTCTGCTTTAAAGATGAGACCTCATATGCCAACTTTCAACAGAGAGTGATTTCTTAAAGTCAAGTCATAAACCCTAAAACTGGAATTTCATGGAGACACTATAATTTATAATACTTCTGCAGTTTTCAATTATTCAGATGCTCATGGCCCAACAAATTTAATAATGAATGGAGTAATGAATTGAACCCTGACAAGATGATAACAGAAAATATTATGAGTAGTCAATACACAGCGGAACCCACTTACAGAAAGATCTCTCAAAGAAATAACTTGTTTGAAGGACACATTTTCTCCTGAAATCCAAAAGACTTGCAGGAAAATGTGTGCAGGAGTTGCCATTAACAAATAACCGCTAAGGGTATAAACCCGCAGAACACTATATTTCTAGTGACCGAACTGTGAATCATAATCATAAATAGGCCAGTTATATTTTCTGTGGATGTAGGTTATGCATTTCATTATTGCTTTTTTTTCCTCCCTCTAATGCCACAGAGAGAGAAAAAGAATGGCCATATAAATTCTTAAACACTTTAGCTGCAGGCTTAGCCTTGGAGGTGTGATGATATTCCACAGATGCTAAAGCACACAGGTCTTAACAGTATTTAATACATTTGCATCAACACTGCAAGCCAGAAACATAAATAATAAAAATGATAAATATACTATTCAAAAATGGTGATAGGTAATGCACATTTGTATCTCCCAGCCAGTATTTAAAGGAGCCGTGCAAGCAGCCACCAAATGCATGTTTAAAAATAAAAAATGACACAGGTTTAAAACACAGAAAAAACCAAAACCAGATTAAAACAAAACACTATTCTGTATCAGCTAAGAGATAGGTAACTTATCCTACATACTGAAATTTTGTGAGATATTGACCACCGCTTCAAACTAAGGTAAGCAACTTTGCCTCCCAAAAACTGACCCTGAACTTTCTGCCAAAAATCAAAATAAGCCTTTTATGAAGGTTTGCAAAATACTGGACTAACTATAAGAGGCAAAAAATCCTGACTCCTGTCAGAATAGATCCAAACACCAAGCCAGTTATTTATGGTACGTTTCACTTGAAACCAAGGTTGTCCTTTGGTGCTAGGTCAACACTTTTACTAAGTTTACCCCAAAGACCCACATAACTGTAAACACTGGAAAAGCTGGAAGTAAACTTAACAGCTCAAGACTGTTTGTGACTATACTTTTGCCCTTCCTGTTTTGCTTCAGCAAAGAAAACTGGATGGTATCAGAATCCCTCGAGCTTCCTTACATTGGATTTCTCACAAAGTGGGGGAGTGGGGGGGTGGTGTAGTGTGTGTGTAAAAAAAAAATAAAATCAAGTTGGGATATTTTACTAAATATTCAAGTTCTTGAGCACAGCAGACTTCTCATCCTTTCCTTGTGCCAAATAACTCTACCTCATGGGACTATTGTGGAAAGAAGCATGCTTATTCCCATGAAATAGTGAAAGACATTGCCCATTTCCAGCATTCTGAAGAAAACCCCCAGTAAGCGGTGGCCAGGTGGCACAGCCCACCTTTCAGCAGCATCTCCAGGTGCTCCGTTCTTATGTGGACACCTCTAATGTGCAATGACAGCTCATCAAAAACCTACATCAATTAGGGAAATAGACCTGCACTTTGGAAGTCTCCAGCACAGACACAGCTCCTACCACATGCAGTTCCCCGTTCACCACTCTTTCGGAAGCTCTCACACTCTCAGATTTGTACGAATCCATCCTGGACCCCCTTCCTATGAATCCACAAGCTGGGTGACTCTGTACAGCGAGCCTAGAGTGCACATACACACTCGTCCCTTCTTATCAACTTAAAGGGATTTAGTCAGCTCTCAGCACCTAGAAGACCTGTTCTTATACTATGCAGAAATTCAGCTCTCTGCTGTAATACTGTAAATCCGTAATTAACTACATGGATGGAAGAAAAAATGATACAAATATCTAAACTGTGTGTATATGACTTTTCTTTATGATTTCCTCTCATAACAGAGGGAAAAACAGGCATATCTGGAAGTTTGGACTAGCACTAGCATTGAAAAGGCAAGTCTGTCTTAACAATGAATTGGCTTTGAAAATTAGATGCTCTAATAGAATCACTGTAATTACACTTAAAAATCACTTACATTTTTATTTCGCATTTTCAGTACCCTGCTGGTAGTAAGTGACCTCCGTTCATATCCAAAACATTAAATTGCACCCTTTGCCTTTCCATTTTTCCTCAGAATTTTTTTAACAGGTCTGTTGCTGTTCTCTTTCCATAAGCATTTTTTTTTCCTAATATTTAACTCATCCATTGTGGCAGCTTGTATTCTTTATCAAATCCAATACCCCATAACTGAAATCATGATCTAGCAGTAAAAACATATTGATTTGTATTTACTGATAATATTTTACAGCTTAAAGCACATTTTCTTAGCCAGAATAATGATTTGCTGCTCAATTCTGTCACCTTATCTCACACTGAGTAGCTCCAACGAAGCCAGTGAGATGGTTTATTTAGTATGGCGAGACTCAGTGTCGCATGGGGATATGATTCTTAACTAAAAGAGAAAAACTTTTGAAGAATTTTAAATAAATTATCACTATCATCCTTAAGCTCAACTACTATTGAGGGCAGTGGGAACCACCCCAGACAAAGCGTAATAACTAGTTTTATAAAGGCTGAAACTGTGCTCACCTCCCTGCATTTTTCTTCCCCACAAAATAGCCGTGAACTGGAGCGCTAAAGGGAAAGACACACAAGGTTCTCGCAAAGGATATGGGAAAGCTCTTTGCTAAAAGCTGACCTGGAAATAATCTTTGCCTCCCTTGAGGACAAGCCTCAGAAACACAGATCCAGCCATTCTCAAAGGGATGCTTCACCAAAGAGATCTAAATTTCAGCGTGGTGCCAGCAATACTGCTGGTATGGTGGAGCCCTGGCCCGGCAAGGTGGAGACTTTAAATGGAAGATTTAAAGTCTTTTTTAAGGAAGATAGCACATGGAAAATGTCAACTAGCTATATGTTAGAGAAAAATCACCTAAAAGATGCATTTCTGAGGCACTGGCACTGTTAAATTTTTTTGCAGTGGTATTTTCTTCAGCTGAGGCCTGCGTTTGATACTCTTCAGAATTCTTTCTACTAGAGTGCTTTTCTCCCATAGGTCTCCTAACAGGAAAAGCACCACTGTATCTTCAACGCTACTTTGTATTTCCCATCCTTTGTCTGGTATCTTTCCAAGAAATTAATTTCCTTCACAAAAAATCAGTCATAAGTGGATGTTGAAGAGCCCTGGGCAAACCTGTTGTCTTTACTTGCTTGATCTGTATAGCCTGTACTGTCTGAGTCTCCATTAAAGAGTTTGGGTTACAAATGACTCAAAATTTTAATAAAAGTGGCAATTTGTTTATATGCGCTGGTTCTCATCTCCCTACATGCTGCAGAGCAACATTTATGCAAGTGGTTCATGCTGATGCTAATACATGGATTATCAGCATAAATCTCCTGCTCAGTGTGGGGATAACAACCAATTCACATATCGGGCTTCTTAAGCTCAAAATAGAGGTTTTGCTGAAGCTTCTACCCTATCCAGCAGCTCCATCTTCTCTAAGACCTACAAAATTAGATAAACCCCACTTCATATCAGACTGGGTCAGAGCCTCTGCCAAATCCCAGCTACATGAATTGCATGCTGCGCACTGAAAACCGTTGCCCAAGTGCATATCCCAGCTATTTCAGGCAGACACAGCACCTCTCTTCACACTCGTCCCCAGGATGCTGCACCGTGGGGCTGGGCACAGCCAGATGGCCTTTGTGTCCCCTCATAGTGCTGGGGAAATGCTTCCTTTGCTCATTTGACGGGGAAATGCTGCAAAGCACGTAGGGATCCCCATGAAATGAAAAGGCCTGTTAAAGTGTCAGATGTTATTTAACATCCCCTTCAACATGTTGATTTTTATATCTGTAAGGAGAAGTAAAAACACAGCAGCACTGAGACATGAGGGGTTATGCTGCAAGGACCAAAGAAGGATGTACATCCTTGCTTGGAACCGAACACCGAGGCAACACCTGCAGGGGACTCCAGATATGTGCTGGGGGGACTCTAAGGAGCTCAGGAGCTCACTTTCTTCGGTGGAGTTGACCCTTGCTCTGGACACTCTTTAATCACCCCTTATCAAAACCAGGATTTATTCCAAGGGGTCCTAAAGATAATCCAAAGGGTCTGGGTCATGTTATCATTCAGTAAAACACGCACATACATCGATTCTTGCATGTATACAAAAGAGACAATAAAACCAGTAAAAGCAACAAGCCTTTGGTGCAAAACAAATTGAAACAAGGGATGATGGTTTAAGTATTTCAAAGAAAAGATCCACTCCTACAGATCCACTCTTCATTCAAGTTTGATCCTCATCCTACACCTCTCTCTTCCAACAATCATCCCACTTTACTGCATGGCAGTTCCAGTAGCCTTCAAAACAGCAATTGTATGATAAGACAATTTAATTTAAGAAAAAGTATTAGTATTTTGGAGGGCTATTTTGTTTGCTTCTGAAAAAGGCTTTTTCTGTAAATTCTCAGGGTGCCTCTAAGTAGATATTTTTAACTGTATACAGACCTAATATGATTCAGCACACCAATGAGAGTACACTTCTTGACCAGATCAGATTTTGTTGTCCTCATCCTCCAATGGTGAGGAGACATGCCACTGATCCAAAAGCAGTGTACTCTCCAGGAAGATCCTAAAATTCATTCAAAAATAAATGGCAAATAAACCTGGTGCTCTTAATTTGCACAACTATTAATATTATCTCATGAGCATCTAACAATATAGTGCATGTAATTTGTCACAAAGTTAAAGCATTTCGGTAGGAACAACTTTCAGGTATTATTGACACATCACAGGTAAAACCAGTTGCTTACATAGCAGAGTTAAAAAATGAAAACTCTACAAACAAAAATGCAAGCATCATTTAAAACCACAAGAATGGTTATAAATATTGTGTTATTGCCTTTCTAATTGTTACAGAAAAATGAAATGCTAAATCATGTTTTATTAAACCATAGCTTCTCTGAGAGCTTCTCTTCCATGAGATTGTCTCATGTTTCATTTTACTAACTCTGAAAACACTGCTGAAGTTAAATATAAAATAGGAAACAGCTTGGGTTTTTTAAATCATGCTTCACAGTCAGATTTACTAATCCAGTTAAAACTGCATCACTTCAAAGCCTAATGTATAAAACAGTTTTATCTAACATGCTACGAAAGAACAGGTCGATGAATGCTTTTGACTTACAGAATGTACTGACTTGATCTATTAAACAGAGAGCTCCACTCAGAGAGACTGTGGGTTTGAATGGATTCCTTTACTTTTGGATACAAAAATCTATAACGTCATTCAGAAAAGTCTTTAAGAATGTGTATATACAAATTCAAAAGCGTATATATAGTCCTGCTGGACTCAATGGGAGTCAGTGTATTTAAACACCTGCACCTACAGAGTGTTTTGCCAGATGAGGGCCGTACAAAATATTCACATCTGGATTAAAGTATAAGCATCCATAAAATGCATATCTAAATCAAAACTGCAGCACAGTTCTAACAGTGTTGAGCATTTAGATAACCCTATGTACTTGGAAAATCCCATATGGTGAACATATATCTGGCACACAGCAGTAGATCATCCAGGTCTTTGGTATCTACAGATCTGATTCTGAAGTGAAGTCCTGTTTGGAAAGTCAATGCTAAGACAAGTACAGTAGTTCCAACAGTAAGAAAGGCAGCTTTATAAAATAATGACAGATAGTACTTAATAGAGAATTTATCATTTGAAGAACTGCTTATGTTGGGCTTTCCGCAGGGGGAAAACAGGGATCAAAGGGAAGGGGAAGTGCCCCCATCCTTCCTGAACACTATCCCCAGAGCCTGGCTCACAGTGTGAAGGTGTCTCCCAGCTCTCCCAGCCAACCTTCCCAAGTAATACAGATGAACCATTCCTAGGCACAGTATAGTAAACTATACTTCCCAGAGGAAAAAAGGAAAAAGGCAAGAAACTGCTTTAGGATTTCATGAAGGAATGCAACCGTACAAGCAACTGAGCAATGGTGCAGACTGGTCCCAAGCAGCTCAGAGATGAATCCATAAACCTCACGGCAGCCTGTCCACTGGACTATGAGTTGCCATGCTCATTTTACACATGGGTACACATCTGCATGAGTGCTTTCTAGGGGCCAGATCCTGAGGATACTGAGGCTGCTGAGCATTTTTAAGGATGCAGAACCACAGCTGCAACAATTTATCGGCGTTGCAGCAGAGCTTGGACCAGTCCAGAGGAGTTCCCATCACCTGCTCTGGTTACTATTCCCCAAAACCAAACTTGTGTAACAATAAGCAGAGAAAACTGCTTCCTACTGCACACAAATCAACCCATCTGCAAGTAACCAGCTCTATCCAAAATGGATACACTTCCTTTTTTTGTTCCCTTCTCTCTCCCAAGAAGAATATTGAGATGAGAAATATCCTTTCTGGAGTCTTAAAAGTCACTCTCCTCTAGTTGAAAGCACTCTACCTGGCACAGCAAGCACATGCCTTCTGCTTTTCACCTGTCACCTCACCCACCTGTGCCGGTAAAGGCCTCCTCTTGCCATGGAGATAAAGTCCAATGCTGAACTACTCCAGCTTGAATAGAGAAGACCATCACAATTTTGGTGGGACTTTGAACATTTAACATCGCCCCTTATTGCTCTCCCAGGAGATCTGACTTTAAGAGAAGTCAGTACAGCACAACACACAAATGCAGGCGCACATTTGAGACACGCTTAACATGCACACACACAAGTCCCTGGGATTTTAGTAGTAAAATAAACAAGAAAGGTGGGGAAAAGCAGAGAAAAACCTCACACTCTGATCATTAGTGTAAACCTAGTTCTTGGCACATTACGGAAAATTAGTAGCTTTTAAGAAAGGGCTTTTAATTGCTTAATCTAAGTAATGTGGACAATGGCATACGTGTTTTATTTTAGGGTCTATCTAGCCCACTCAGAAAATGTAATGGACCTAATTTTCATTTAGTATAGGTCTGTGCAGTTCCTAAAACATCTAAATGGCTATTAATTTAATCAGGTAATTTAACTATAGCTCTAGAAAAGGCCACCAGCTAGTTGTCACGCAATGATTATGAGGATGACATTTCTATCCCATGATGCCAGAGGCAGACTTTGATACATCATTTTCTTTTTGAAGGTTAAACTCAGATAACCTGCCTTTGGCATTTAATTAGCTACATATTAAACACTCTTTTAATAATAAAATGATTAAAAATTTTATTGCTTCTCAAATGAGGCCCTTTTAGATAGATTTAATGACTTGGTTAGAGCACTGTAGTTTGTGAACCAAACCTTAGTTAGACCAGTATATAGTATAATGATATGCTTTACAGCTTGCAAAATCTGTATTTTATTCAAATGACTGCCATAATCATTTTGGGTAAAACTTATAATGCATTCTTCTGTATTTTTAAGTCTAACTGTTAAATGTCATTGAAAAGTAACAAAGAACCAACTGATTTCAGGATTTAAGGAAATGATCAAATTCAGGTATAGTTACATTAAGCTACAGTAGGATTAATGTTCTGTATTTTATACAGAAATTGTTTATCCTTTAAAAAAAATCATTTTTCAAGTTCAGTACCCATAACCCCCCCTCCATGTTCACCTAGCAGTGATAAAAAAAAGCATGAAGTGGCTGACAGTCTCCACTCTTTATTTGGTATAAAAATGTTAGCAATTTAATGAAAACTGACACAAAAAAGATAATATTTTTCCCATTCCTGCACGGTAATAACAGTGTCATGACTGCAAAATAGCTGTAAAGATAATAATTCCATGGGCTGTGCCCACAGAGTGAATAGTACTATAAGGGAAAGCAAGCACCTGGCATTTAAGAATATATGTATTTTATGTCTGTGTGCATATAGATTTCTCTCTACCCTTAAAAAAAACCAAGTACTTTATCTACAGGTTAAGGTAATTATTCAAAGCTCAACTTTCTGCAGCCAGGAGTTTGGCACACCACAATCCCATCACCTTCACAGCCCGAACTAGGTCATCTCCCCACACTCAGTTGCTGGCAGAGACACATAATGTAGGAATCAACCTACCATCCAGTCCCCTTAAAAGTGGTCCCTTAGGGGAGAAGTACATTGACAGGACAGCTGGATAAAGGGGGAAGTTCATCTCCAAGTGTCGACCTAGCACTTCTCATGAGCATAGAAAAAAAAGGAGAAAAAACAAGAAAAACCCCAATGGAGATCTGAAGAGTCATACGCTTTAAACTCTACAGCTTTGCTCCCAAGTCTATAAAAGATTCCTCATTGACTTAGACCCTGCTAGAAAGAAAAGTCTTTCCTCAACATCTGCTCAACACAGTCATGACAAAGTAAAAGCCAGAGCCCTCTTAAATGCTCCCTTTACAGGCAGGTAGAACAGATTATTTCCTTTGCCAAGATCTATTTGATAAAGGAAAAGGGAAGGCCATCAGGATTGTGGTTATGCCCTTTTAATTTTCAAACTGCCTTACTCCCTGTCCAGACATAAATTAAGACAATCTAGAAGTTACTCTGCTTACAGTCTCAGCTGAGTACGCCACAGGGAGTAGAGGGCTTCTCTCTGTTCCTCTCATATCTCCTCTGCCAGGGTAGGCACAGAGCAGTAAAGCATGCAGCAGTGTCCTTCTCTCCACTGACATCCACACTATTTTACACCTCACATTCGATACAGGAAACCTCTTATCTACAGGGCAGAAGGGCATGTCAGGGCCACGAGTGTGCAAACAGGCTTTAATTGTCCTGATCAGCCTCTCATGCATAGTGTACTTGCCGTTGTGCCTTGGTGGTACATTGGCCTGGCTTGTCCTTGGACTTTCTAACCAGAGGCTTGCCTGGACTGTTGATTTACTCTGGTTGCTGTTGTTGATCCCAGCCTGCTCCTCTTATTCAGACATGGTAGGGCTGAGAAAACCTGGGCTTCCCTCCTTGTTACCCCTGCCTCCTGTCTTATCTGCCCTTGGGAAGCAGCCTGCTCCTGCCTCACCACCTGACAGGTTGGTGCTGAACACAAAATGTTAGGTTGTTTTTCGGTTGGTTGGTTTTTTTACTGGGTACATCTGAGCAACATAACATGTGGAAACAACCAGCCTAGACTGGAACAAAACCGGTTAGGTAATGAAACCAGCACAAGTGTACTGGAATGATGTTTTTCAGGGGCTAATACATCTCTGTGAGAAGCCTGGGCAGTCTGGCTCCTGCTAAGTGTTGAGAGTTACTGTAGACGGCTTCATACAGCGTTATTCTGGTGTATGGACATTCCTAACAAGCTCTCTTTCAGCTTTTTTTTAGGCCACACCTCACTTCAATTAAGACTTCTTCATGCCTCATTATATGATATCACTGAAAGGGTAAGAGGTGCTTTGATTGCATTTGATGCTTGCAGCACCTAACCCATGAGATGAGATAAAACTTTAGAAACACTATCCTGATAGCCCAAAGGTGGTACCATACAGCATATTTATGTTTGTAGCCTAGACATAAGCCTTGCCAGGGAACCACCACAGAAACGTTTCCAGAATAAACTGTAGTAGATACGTCAAGGGAAAAAGACAAGGTTATCTGTTCTTGGACGGTTATTACAAAGGCAAATCTGTAAAACAATGTCATTCCAGTATGCCTCCATTTTACTAAAACGCTGTTAAGTCACAGGGAAACACAACCATGTACCAAGAACCAAAGGTTTTGGAGACTGTTTCTTTGCATGCTTAGAGGACAGGTTGCTTGAAGAGATGGTGTATCACTGGGGTGATGGCACTCACAGTGCTGCCTTCACACTGCCCTTTTGTGAGGGATGGGGGAAAACCAAGCCCTTGAAGTTTGTCTCTAAGGATGTGCAGACTTCAACATGAACTCAAAAACCAAGGTGGTAGGAAAGACAATAGATCAAGGATTTTCTTAAGTACTAACCGACAAGCATGTCAAACCAAAAAAAAAATTTTTTTAAAATCAGTTTTTCTCGATTTCTAGCATCCATTTTATACTTGCTTTCCAACACTCTTACCCTCTCCACAGTGGCTTTTGTTTTCTGTTTCTGTTTCTTTCCTGGAAGTTGAATATTGCCTTTGAAACCACCTAATTCTGCAAGCTATTGTTACTGGAAAGCAGAGGAACAAAATAAGCAGCAAGTCTGTCTTAAAATGCAAATGCCCACCTGCAGTCATGCACGTGCCTGCGCTGGGAGCGTGCCTATCCTCTGCAAAAATTCCTAGGCATACCAGCTTTCATATTCTCATTTTTCTCTGTGAATAATGACTATCCCTTTTCTTATGTTACACTTCTGTGCCCAGCTATTCAGCTTTTGCTTTTTCACAGGGGAAAAAGCTATGATCTTAATATCACGAGGTGATATTGAAGTATATTATTTTACTATGCATCTGTGCTACAGGTGAATCACTGAATGAAGAACATTCAAGCAACACCCCCACTCTTTTCACTCCTGTCTTGCAAGTACGCATATTTTTCACTCCTTGAACACTATGAAAGTGTTTCCTGGTGCAGTGGAGTCCATGGCCATGGACTAAGTCTATACTCAAAGACAAATTGTTAGCCCTTTTGTGCCTCTTACAGTGCCCATCAGGACTAGCTAAAGTGAATACAGGTCAAAAATGGTCCTCCAGCAATGCTACCAAGAAGATACTTGGGTAAAAGCCTGACTTCAGGAGAAACAACAGGAAAACTCTCCCTACCATGATGCTCATGTTTCACCCAATTCATTCAAATATATCACTTACAGTTAACTGTAGCTGGATTCTAAAGCTATTGTGTTAAGGGTGCTGTATTAATAGCTAAGACAAGGCAGTTGCTTTTTGCAATGAAATAAAGCTTTTCCTTTTCTCCCCAGCATGTGATCCTACACTCCCAATATCATGGAGTCAGTTCATCAGGTCAACAAATAACTCAAAAAGTAGAAAGCTTTCTGGTTGCACAAGGAGCTGAGCTGGCTCACCAAGGGATCCAACAAGCCCCAGACCTGGCATAAGGCAGTGCTGCCCTCAGAAGCCATAGGAATTTCAGATATTCAAAACCACATTTCCAATTAATGTTCAAAAAAACTCCATCAAACCAAAAACCAAAAGTCTAACATTATAAGCTCATCCTATGATTCAGATCTGGGAAACTAACTGTTTGCAAAAGAGAGGACACTAATGTCACTGTGCCAGCAATGATCAGAGATACAAGACTTTACAATAAATTTAAAAAATGGAAGATGAAATGCTCCCATAGAAAAATTTTGATGCAAAATTTCTTGGGGTAGATGGAATTTTTCCTTTGACTTCAATGGGCATTCTATGAGGTGTCAAGTGATTGAATTCAAGAGGTAGTTTTTCACCAATATAACTGGAAAGAGAAGACAGAGTGACTAGATGTAGTGGTTTAACCTTGGCTAAACACCAGATGCCCACCAAGCCGCTCTATCACTCCCCTCCTCAGCAGGTCAGAGAGGGGAGAAGGAAGAAAAATAAGATAGAAAAACAACTCCAAAATCGTAGGTTTAGATAAAGGCAGTTTTAATATAGCAAAAGCAAGACTGCATGTGGAAGCAAAGCAAGGAAAAACAAAAGATTATTCCCTACTTCCCATCAGCAGGCGATGTCCAGCCACTTCCTGGGAAACAGGGCTTCAAAATGCATGGTGGTTGCCCTGGAAGACAAAACATTGAAAGAAAAGCAAATGCCCACCGTTCGTCCCCCTATCTCTCAGCTTCCTATTGCTGAGCAGACGTCATATGGTATGGAATATCCGTTTGGCCAATCTGGGTCAGCTGCCCTGGCTGTGTCCCCTCCCAGGATCTTGCCCATCCCCAGTCTACTGCTGAGGGGGTGGAAGAAGGGTTGAAGACACAGCCTTGATGTGTGCCGGCACTGCTCGGCAGTAGCCAAAACACTGGTGTGTTATCAGCACCTTGCTGCTACTGATGCACAGCACTGTAAGGGCTGCTGCGAGGCAACTAACTCCATCTCAGCCAGACCCGGTACACTGTAGGCACTGAACTTCAAGCTTTCAACCAGAATTTTTTACATGAGATTTTTTTCTTAGGAACATACTAAAAATCTAAGCAGTTCTATAATTTAGCTGGTGCATTGAATGGTAACTGGTAAAATAAAATGTATTAGTTCTGGGAATTACCTATGAACCTACTGCACAGCTAATCATTGGGAGGGACTCCAAATTTACCTCCAGAAAACATAAATTAAAAAAATTTTAAAAAATATCTTTGAAACCCAGAGATTGGCATCCCATCATTTGCAGAATAGTATCTGGTTTCCTACCTCATTTTCTATGGATAGTAATATCCCCTTCCTACTCTTACACTCACCATACTTGTATTTGCTTATGCTTTTCCTTTAGCAAGTACCAGGTTCCTAAAGTTGTGAAAGCCACTATCATCTTGATATACCTACTTATAAAAGGGAAGTCCAGTAAAACTAAGCAGTTTTATTCTTCCTTTAGATCTTAAGAAAACAGAACACGGAACTGTAAAGAAAAAGTAGACAACGAAGACTGTCATATCAGAAAGATATACGTGCTTTGACTAATAAATGTTCAAGATATTTTTAAATAGCAAATACTTTTTAAACAATTCAAAGTTACACTATTAGGTCAGCATTATATTTCGTGATTTGAAGTGTTTGAAGGGAGATCAAGAAAAGAAATATAGAAACAGGTATGCATTTTTACATTTCAGTATTCTTTAGATCTGAAGCTGGTAATGAGGTTTAGTGGCTTTCAATTTCTGGGCTTTTCTAGGTACATGTTGGCAAGCTGTTATGCAATCTGTTTTGGTTTTCTTTTAGAGAATGGTTTTATGGCCAGAACTAGAAAGATGCTTACTGCTAATTCCAAGCTCAGAAGAGAAATCCTCGTTTGGAGTTCCACATGCAATGCTTCGGGTGGAATTAAAACAAACCCCAGAAAGCATCACATTATTCAGCTTTTTACTTTCATGAATATAGAATGAACTTCACAACAAACACAAAAAGAGAAAACTAAAGCCCAACAAACAACCCAAAACTTCTTGTTTCCCCAAAACTACCTTTTCCATGAACCCGAACTTCAGGCCCTGGTGGCCATAGGAGCTTCTATGAGTTAAAAGGATTACCACAGGAAAAGAAATCAGGGTCTGATATCTTGGAACTACTCATTTAAGCCTAAAATTACTCCAAAATGGCTGGAGAGTTCCTACTGAAAACTAATTAGAGCAGTTGCATACTTCCTATTTATGGTTCATAAGGATCCATGTTTAACTTCCTGTTATTTTTCCTACTATTCTGTGTATCGGTTCAGAATTACCCAGACAATTTGTTCCTGAACCTAAAGTAGTAATCATGACCTGACACAATGGAGCAATACACTTTCTTTCAGCATATACCGTGGCCTATGCCAGAAAGCACGCGATCCTTCTGTTTTATTCCTGGCTTAGGATTCAGAAAAGAAGTGTTCACTGGCAAGGAAGTGTTTG
The DNA here is from genome assembly GCA_013399095.1 of Psophia crepitans. Taxonomy (NCBI): domain Eukaryota; kingdom Metazoa; phylum Chordata; class Aves; order Gruiformes; family Psophiidae; genus Psophia; species Psophia crepitans. The sequence goes on along the minus strand of VWZZ01004613.1, from coordinate 9,695 downwards.
ACCAACATATACCTAATAATTTGAAACAATTGCCGTGTTCAGAGTGGTGAAAGAGCAAAGCTGTCTTTGTGGCAATAACATCTTCAGAGTGGCAAGGAAGTGATTAGTTTTCTGCCAAAAACCCCTTCCACCAGTCTTAATATCACTTTACCTCCAACACAGTAACTGAAAAGGAAACCTTTCCATACAAGGTACACATACAAGCTCAGCTGCTGCGTTGAGCCACATATATAAGATGTAACACTGCATTTTCATCACTGAAAATGCTTTGCCTGTTGCAGCCTCTGTTGCAGAAGAAAAGTTTGATATGCCCAATGAAATGGAGCACTTGCTCCACCGAGGAATAAATTACAGGTACAGAAGGCCAAAAGAGAAATTTCTGCATTTTTTTTTCCTTTTTTCTACAAAATTCCCACAAACACTAACAACTTTTCCCATTTAGGATTACAGCAAGAATTCTTAGTGTTACAAGATTAAGTGAAACCCAATTTTCCCTAACAACTGCTACGTGCAAAGCATGGGAGCTTTCCTTTCCTTATGAGGAGTATATGAAACATTGTTCCCTGCCCACACAAACCCCAAACTGTTGTTTCTCTACAAGAAGATTTTGTCTCCCCTCAAGGACAGAATCTTGGGGGTTTCATGTAATTTGTATGAAAATGTAATGCTTTCCAGCTCTTTCATTTATGTTATGCAAAGTCAGTATTCTCCTCTCCAGAATTTAAAGCATACCCAGTGAAACTTGACAGGTAAGGGAGGGTAGGTGGAGGAAGGTCTTAGAGGTCTGAGAAAGTGAATATAATTTACAATGCCTAAAACCATAAAATCTCATTAAATATGTAAAGCCAGCAGAGCTACTAGGAGAGGAAACTAGGTAGGGCTGGCCCCAAGCACGAAGGACGCGCTCCACAGAGACTCCCTGGTGACCTTCAGTAGGGAGAGGACTGCATGTAGGTGAGCTTTCCCGCACTGTGGCAGAAGTCTTGTGGGACCTTCTCCAGCAAGGTGAGCAGTGAGGGGACCGCTCCGTTTCCCCTCCGTCTTTCTCAATAGTGGACAAATATACATGCAGACGCCACACTTCATCCATCACGCCGCTCTTTCGCTTGGGATTCATTGCTGGGGTGAACGAGAAACCATTACCCCGCTGAGTAAGATTTAAAGACCATTCCTCTGCCAAAACCATGATTTTTTGCAGTTTCTGCTATGAATCTGATCAACTAGTGCTTTGAGCACTCAAGTAGGGTGCAGGAAGTGTAGCTGGCCTCTGAACTACGATCCATCACAGCCCAGGAAAGCCCATCACTGGCAGATTTTAGCCTTGTCTCTCATGCTGGTTCAAAAGTCTTTCCTGAGCCCTCCCAAACCAATTCTTAACAAAAACATTACTAAAATGGTAAGCCAAGGAAGTGTTCTATTCCAATAAACAGATTTTTCAGACAAATGCCATTTTTGAGCATATCATGCTCAGTCTGCAGACGGGGCCCATTTCTGTGATTTCCGCAGGAGCAGAGTGTGCTTGCAGACCCCAGGCACCCACACAGATATGTACAGAACCAGATCCTAGACTTTATAGATTAAATCATATGTGCAGTGGTCAAACACACAACCGATTCCAAAGACTTCCAAATGCCAAGTATTCTCTAAAAGGAGCACTAAATACATATGGTTTACTATGCTACTAATTGAAATCCATCCTTGTGCTTTTAGTTCCTTACTATTCCTCCCTGCCTTCTGTCCTTTCTGTTTGGGTGAAAAAATACGTTCCATCTTAAGCACGGTACTCAGCCTCCCATCTTTGTTATGGATATGAAAAACAAATGTTCAAAAGAAATGCACCTGGCTCTACGCAGTTCTCTAAAATACAAGATGCAGTGAAAGAGCTGTCACAAGTCTTACTGCAAGTATAAAAAAAACTCTGGGGTGTTTCCTTTGCATGCTTCAGATCTAATCAATTTACAATGTGACAGTATTCCTAGAAAACCTTCTTTCTCACTGTATAAAGGTCTGGTATTCAAGCATTTTTGAATGATAATTCAATTGGATTAAATTACACTCATGTGACAGCTCAACCTCACTAATGAGGTACATTTCAGTAAACTGTTGACAGAACTGTCTGGAAGGCTTCTTTAATTTACCAACATGTAACAACATGGGAAAAGCATTAGTCAACTAGATGAAGATGAATAAGCATTGGGGTCTGGGGGCATTTTACATTAACACATGACAACCTAAAAGTGTTTTTGTCACTTGCTCTATTTAGCCCAAGGCAGTCACTGAATAGCTGGTACCTGTTAGCATGATTGACTTACCAAAGCAACAGAAGGGATTATATTTACAAATGTCTGTATGGAAAACACGCCAGAGAAATGTCTGTCTTTTCTCTTAAAAGATAACAGTTGTTTTGTGGGAAGATGTCTTACAGCTACAGCCAGGTTGAAAGAATTTTTAAATCTCTTCAAACAGCCTGCCAGAGTGCTACATCGATTATTTCATTTCAGAAGTGCCTTAACACTAGATGATTTTTTTAGCTTAAAACATATAATTCCATACAGCTGTTGACTAGCAATGGTATATACAACCTCTTACTAAGAAGAAAATGTAAAAGGAAGAGAGAAAGATGCAGAAAGACTCCATAGCTTCCAGTAACACAAAACTACTCTTTATATGTATCAGTTTCTGCATATACTATCAGCATTCTTAAATAGAAGCTGAGGGATATTTAAGGAACTGATGAGCTCATTAAACAGGGAAGCTGAAATGTATATCAAAGTGGAGACAAAGCAATGCCAGTAATTTAAAGCGTGCAGCTTCCTGTAGGTGTAAATTAGTGCAGGCAATTTTAAAGGTGTGATCAAAACTCTCTTGCCTCATGCACTCAACTGATATACCTGCTGCATTTTTAAAACTAGAAAAGTTAAAATACTTGCAAATAACTTAAGCAAAGCAGTTTGCACCATTACTTATGGGAAGTAGTCCACTGAAAGAAAAGTCTATTTAATCAGGTTGTATATTTGACGGGGAGGAGGGGGAAGAGGAATTTTTTCTATGCCTTCTCAGTATCACCTGGTGCAATGCTCTCTGTTCTGTGTGAGTTTACTTCCCTAAGAGGGACTGTCTGCTTCAGAAGAATTAAAACATTCCCTGATGGACGGCAGAAAAGACAACTACTGGGTCAGAACACAAATTTTCCAATGTAGTGGAAGCAAGATAGACATCCTAAAATAAGACTGTGGTTGAGGACTGAGGGAAAAGGGGAGATTTTGTAAGTTTGCCACAGCAGAAAAAAACCTGAAAGGCTAAATTCCCTTGGATGGCAATCAGACCCCAAAACCACATAGCTGTCCAATTATATTGCATTTGAACAAAGTGAAAAGCAAACAGACAAAAAAGGTGTGAATTAATCTTGCCATGAGTGAAGCTGATGAGGTTAAGTGATAGATTACCCCTGGGTCTTTTTAAAGATCCATCTTTTCCCATTTGGATTAGTGCTATTCTGCTGCTCTCTGTGGGCTACCATCACCTTAATTTTTTCCATCTGTACTGGCTGTACTACCTGACCTCACCACTTCTTTTGTGGGTTCCCAATCCACACAAGACTTAATCTCATCAGTGCAATCCTATTGTCCGTGATCACAAAACTAAAAATCCTAGTTTTAACACCAGTCTCACCAGTATTTCAGACCAGTAAGTATGGCTGATGAAAAGAGAACTGGCTGCAGGGGCCACACCTGGGGAGTAACGTAACTGCCACAGTCTCATGCTCCTGCCCCTCTCACCTCCTCCCTGCCACTTGCACACCCACACCCCTGGCTCTACACAACAGCACATCCACAGAACAGCACAAAATATTAAGGATGACCCGAGTGTGTGTGCCATCGTGGTTCCTTCGTACCTATGATGAACAACTTCCTAAGAGAATAAAAATACTGCAGGTCTGGTGCTAGCAGGCGCTTTGTTCAAACCTCTCTGTCCTCTTCTGTCAGCTGTCCCTTCCCACCTCCTATGAGACCTCTCTCTCTATGGCCACAGTGTTGGTGCTTGGTGTGGGCTGTGCTCTCCTTTACAGCAAGTAAGGGGAAACCAAGAACTCTGACCGCGTTAGCAAAACTGTTTTGAAAATGTATAGAGAAATGTCTCGAATGACAAATATCCAGAAGGAGGAACAGGGGAGGGGAAAGGTGATTGTCATACATAGAAGAGCTCATTTAAAATTGTTTCTGAAGACCCTTGTACCTTGTAATCCCAGTGATGGCTGATTGAAAGCACTGATGCCACAAAAATGGAGTAGAAAAATAGATGCATGCTGTGCCGATAATGTATCTTTTTTAACAGTTGGAGTCTCTGGGGCTAAAAAGGGCTGGTGCGTGACTTTGTCTCTCTTCTTTTTTCCCTCAGATGGAAGTGTATTTATTATTCAGCAGGCTGAAACATCTTTGTCACAAAAGTTAACTTTTTTCCATTGAGTTTACTATTTACTGGAAAGGGGAATTATTTATACAGCTTTCATTACTGCAGCACCAGACTAGCTCACAGCTCTGGTGTGTTCATCCTCATAGAATTATATGAACGATAACGTTCTTGTCTACATTTTGTATGCAGCAGGACTTGAGTTCATCTGACGCGTTCAAACTCAGTGACCTGCCCAACAGCACATGAACTTCTCCATCACAACAAGGCCCTGAACTTGGGTCACCCAAGTTTGTCTATATGGAAAAATCAGCAATTGAAAGAGCTTTCTGTTCAAACACACTTCTGAAAGCACATAATGCCTTTCTTAACTGGCTTCTTAGGTTTACCAAATGTCTACAACTGCCAAATTACACCTTGAATAATCCTCAGGATGATACAATCAGGCACATTAATAAGTCTATTGATAGCTTGAAGTTGTGTTCCTGTTCAGCTATTTTATTGTTAATAGTTTCTAACTACAGTGCAATCAGTAAGTGTGACTGAAAAAGGCTGGCATGCATCAGCTAGCCAGGAAGGGCTAAGAACCCTAGCACCCAAAATACCAACAGGAGTAATTTGTCAAGCCTGTTGAAAACATGGGGGTTTGGTTAAGTTTTTTAAAAGCAGTGACATTTCCTAACCAGTCACACGCTTCCCAATATGTCTGATCTACTCTACTTTGACTCAAGAAGTATTTGCAAATTCAAGAAAAAACCATCAAGGGAAGGATTGTACCCTTAAGAATAATTTCTGCTGGTTTCCAGGGGAAACAGACAGGAATCTTGCAATAGTCTTCATATCCATGAATACGTGGCCGTTCACTAAAATGAGAACTACATTTGTAAGGGAAGGTTCTCTTACAGAGACCAGAGATCCCAGGTTCCCTCCCTCTCCCTTCCATCAAAAATACTTGAAACAAGCAGGATTCATGGAACCAATATTGTCCTACATCTAATGAAAAGCAGCTTTTTTCATGTTCATTTCATGCATTGCCAAAAAGATATAAAAAGGAGGTAAAGTTAAGACACTGACTGCATGCTCATTTACTTCTGGATGACACAAGGCAACTTCAGAGCATCCATGAACCTGAGCTGCTCCTCTTCCTTAATGAGACAGCGTCTATGAACATTCATGGAGCATGAACTATACCATGTCTTCTTCAGGTATCATGACTTTCTCGGACACAAAAAATGATGCTGGGGTAGTTAGTGTAGCTGAATGACCACAAAGGCCTAATCTATCCAGGCTCTATGAGTATATCACAGCCATCCAGCAGTAAATTCACCAGTGCGTTAAATTCACACTCCTCTAGCACATCATCAAGTTCATATTCAGCATTGGGTTCCTTTTCCTACAGGAGAATAAATTAGTTAGTGCAGAACTTGAAGTAGGACACTGGAATGCCAGGGAAAAAAAAAATCACAGATTTTGAGTGCTTCTGCCCCAACACCACCAACACACACAGCCTGGGCTTGCTGGTAAAGCTCAGCCTCTTCAGTGCCCTCAGCAAAGTCCATGGGGCACACAGAGCAAAGCTCAGCAGCTTCCCTCGCTCCATCCCATAAGTGAAGGACAGCACAGCGTTATTGTGCAAATCCAGAGGTCGATCTTGGGGCTATTTTCTCTCTGTGCTGAAACACATTATTGATTTACTATATGCCCATTCCTGTCTTGACTCTCTTGTTCAGTGAAGAGTCCCCTAAGTTACCGCCCTTTTTCACTAGCCTGTAACACAAGTACTTTACCAGAGGCAATGCCTTCAGGTAGCGATAACTGCAAAAATTGCACTTTCCCAGACTACAGGCAGTAGAGACAACCGTCAGAAATGGCACTCAGCTCCATCCTTTCCTGTCTGGCTCCAGGTCCCTGAACACAAGTCCCTTTCCTATCTCTGACCGAGGGCAACCTCTCGTGCAGAGGTGCTGAGCTGGAGGTGCAGCACCTGTACACAAGGCAGCTGCCCACCAGCGTGGCTCCTGGCTGCAGGTGTGGGCTTGATCACCTTTGGAGCCATGACTGTAGGTAGCATCTACACAAAGGCATCTCAGCCAGTGCAAGCACCTGAACAGAACCGAGTGCTTCCTTGGCATCCTCCTTGTATCAGGTCCTAATTTGTCCTTCAAAATGTGTCATTCACATTTGCGCAGTACCTAAAGCAACATGGACAAGAGGCACCATCCTGAAATGAGTTGTGATTGTCTTAACAAGCACAGCAACTATCCCAAAAAATCTAAGTTGTTGCTTGCAATATATGGCCTTGACTTGCCCCGAGAGAATAGCTGGGTGGGCAGAACAAGGATATCATGCTCAGGGAAAAAAAGTGAACCCTAATGGGGTACAGCTGATAGTATTCTGCTTCTCCAGCTCGGAGCACTGACAAGTCCAGGTCTGCTGCCCTTATCTGCTACAAGATCTGCCAGCCAAAAGATGACACACATGCCTTGTTATGACAAATTGCTTAATTACAAGTTTGGCAATATGTAATACTTCGTATTTGCTATTATCATCAAAACAGAAGAAACCAAAAAAAACATCCATTACCCTGACAAAAAAGTCTACTGTTACCATAAATTTCTGATAAAGAAATGAAGTAGGTTCAAGTTTAATCACACCAGCAGTAAATCAAATATCAAATTTAAAACAACGAATTACAAAGAGCCTCCTCACAGTCACTTAGCATTGATAAATTAGTAATGTAATATTAAATTATTCATTTCTTTTTTTTTTCCTTAGGACTATAATGATATACTGTACACAGCACTGATAATTTACTTAGGCTGAGTCCATTCATTTAATTATGCTGCTAAACTTGGTAGGCCAATTGGTCATCATGAGAGTTTCCAGGCAAGCTAATCACAAATATAGAGAACATGTCCCTTATTGTCCCCAGCGGCTAAGTGCTAAAATGCTATTTAGTGCTCAGAAGGTTAATGTCCTGCTTATGTAAATTGTCCAATTTAACATTCAGCAGCAGTATCATAAATTCTGGCTCCAGGATTTCATTAAACGTATGTTCAAACTAGTTGACCTTAAAGGTTAACAAGCACAAGTTAAACAGGACAATTATTTAACTCGCTTCTTATCAAGAGACTGAAGCGCTCTAGCCATTTAATAGTTATGCATACTTCACAATTAGAATTCTTAAAAGGTCTCTGATAAAGCGGCAGGTCATGAATTTTCATAAGGATGTCAGATAATAACTATTTATCTGCACTTGTTTTTCTTTCTTATAAACTTAAACTTTGATCTTAACATTCAATTAGAAATGATTCCACAGAGAAAGACTAGGTGACTCAAGGAGCTTGTCTTCACATTAATTTGGATCTAAATTAAGCTTTAAAAACATCGCATCCATATTGTCTCCTACAGAAATTAATTCAGAAGTTAGAGACCTGTTCCTCATGCAAAAAACACTTCAGCCTTTCAGCATCAGGCTATAGAAAAACACTGAATGCCAAATTATTACACCAGGCTAACCATTGCATTTTTATGTAAATCACAGGAAAAAAGTCTCCCTATACATCATGAAATAATTTGTGTTATACACAACCAACTTGCCTCCTAATATGTTAGCCAAAGATGAAGACAGATTAGCTGAGACCGTTTCCTTTTTACGCTGCCTTATTTCTCACACAGCCTCTTTTCCTGAGGCTTTTGTGAAATATGAACAACAGCAGCTCCTGAAAGTGGCTGCCGCAGCCGCCGCTACCTATGGCGGTGGTGATGCATCGAGAGCAGCCCCTCTGCTGACATTTCCAGTCCCAAACTCACAACTTCTAAATGCAACAGGATCAAGCTGTAGCTTCAGGGATATGTTAAAACAGTAAACATACACGAGAAATCTCAGGAGCTGACAGTAACTATGTTCCAAGGAAGTTGTAAGAAACATTATTTTTTTGTTTTTCAACCTCAGCTGTACAACATGAATTTATTTTCAGGTAAAATAGCAACTACAAGCAGTTTTATATTTATAAATCATGCAAACCCCCCAGTATTTCAAAAAGAAAAAAAAATGCGAGAGAAATCAAGTTGTTATTTCGGGGAAAAGTATTTTCCTTTTTGAACATGATTATGCTTTCACTCAGCTTGTAATGTAAGGATTTTTTTTAGTGCAAAATTTTACTCCTGAGAATGTCTTTTGCAAAATAGGACCAAAGAACATTTTGGAGCTAGGGCCTCATCTATTTTTTTTTTCCAGTAATACCCAAAACAAATGCAAGTCAGTTGGCATAAGTCCGTGAAGATGGGAAGCTGACTGCACATTTTTCAGTATTTTATTTTGAAAGTTTTCTATCCTAAAAGAGGTCAGATAACCACATATTTTGGCAGTCAAGACAAATACTTAAGGATAAAGTTATGTCATCTAAGCCTCAAGGGACAGGATTAAAACTCTGTAAGAGCTGCTACTTGCAGTGTATTTAAACAGCCCATGGAAGTACGATAACTTCTAATTTTGTGAAATTAGCAGACTACTTTGGTTTGGTCCAGAGTTTTGTTTCCTAAAAGCATTGTAATTTAATGATGGCAAAGCAGTACATGATGAATACTCATTCCTCTTTCTAAAGGTTATTGAAAACCTTGAAGAAAGAAAAGAATTTTCTAGCATCCTGAATGTGACAGCATTTTATGACCTCATGTGTGGCTCTTTTTCCAAACTTCATCTATTGAATTCTGGCCTCAAATTCTTCCTGAAGGATGACATAAATAAAGCTGAATGGCTAATGGACTAAAAACACTTATGATCAGGTTTTCATAATGAACATTATTAATGGCTTCCTTTGCACATGCACTGACATATAGTGCAATACTCATTTCTAAAGTACGATTTAGAGCCCTATTTGCAATAAAAAGCTAAGAGATGCAAATAAAAAAAGAGATTCCATTACATAGCTACACACAATGGATTTCTATTACTGATAAACAGAAACATTGTTTTTCTAAAGGCAGAAGGAGATTCTATACAGCTTCATTAGAAAGTGAAAAATGTATGTGAGATCCACATTCACTTCTCAGACATGGGTATGCTTCTTTTCTTCCTATCAACAATACTAAGAAAGTTGGATCCGGTTTTAAGTAGTAATGCACACACAGTTCCTACTTGGACTCTTGCTAGAAGAGTGAGTCTTCACACCTGAAAAATCTGGTTTGGAGAATGAATATTATTTCCAAACAATAAAAAAAAAGCACCAAACCCAACCAAACACACCCCCAGAATGAGGATGAGGGCCGTGGAGAATGGGCAG
>VWZZ01004612.1:0-44647 GCA_013399095.1 Psophia crepitans | reverse complement strand
GAGTACAAGTCTTATGAGGAGCGGCTGAGGGAACTGGGGTTGTTCAGCCTGGGTAAGAGGAGGCTGAGGGGAGACCTGATCGTTCTCTACAACTACCTGAAAGGAAGTTGTAGTGAGGAAAGTGTCGGTCTCTTCTCCCAAGTAGCTAGTGACAGAACGAGAGGGAATGACTTCAAGTTGCATCAGGGCAGGTTTAGGTTGGATATTAGGAAAAACTTCTTCACAGAAAGAGTAGTGAAATGTTGGAACAGAGTGCCCAGAAAGGTGGTTGAATCACCATCCCTGGAGACATTCAGAAAAGATGTACATGTGGCACTCCAGGACGTGCGGCTGAAGGAACTGAGGCTGTTTAGTCCAGAGAAGAGGAGGCTCAGGGGAGACCTTATTGCCCTCTACAACTACCTGAAAGGAAGTTGTGGTGAGCTGGGGGTCGGCCTCTTCTCCCAGATAACTAGTGACAGGACAAGGGGGAACGGCTGCAAGTTGTGCCAGGGGAGGTTTAGTTTGGAGATTAGGAGAAATTTCTTCTCAGAAAGAGTAGTTGGGAGTTGGAAGGGGTTGCCCAGGGAGGTGGTTGAGTCACCATCTCTGTGGGTGTTTAAAGAAAGGTTGGATGTGGTACTTAGGGACACAGTTTAGTGGTTAATAGGTGGTGGGGGGAATGGTTGGACTACATGATCCTTGAGGTCTCTTCCAACCTTAATGATTCTATGATTCTATGGTTTAGTAGGCATGGTGGTGTTAGGTTGATGGTTGGACTTGATGATCTTGGAGGTCCTTTCTAACCATAGGGATTTTATGATTCTGTGATTCTCTGTTAATTAACCAGTTTTATCCTGGAGTAGATGTTTAAACTTGAGAAAGTAAGTTCCCTTTTCATCTTTTTGCTATTTTCCTTTCTCCAAATTTATGTGTGATCTTCCATCAACACTGGCTTTGCTTCAAAATTTTCACCAAAAATAATTTTTATCCAAATTATTTCCCCATCTCTGTTGGAGGACCTTAAATAAGTACACTTCACCTTATTTTAATTTTTTTTTTAAACGTCTGCAGTTTTTTAGTAGAACTGTTGCTAAGGTATTGGACACCACCGCTATGTCCTATCTCAATATAGGGAGCAAATATTGAAAAGCCATAAAACCACCTAATAGTAGCAAAAAAAAATAGGCATACAATGAAAAAATAATGGTATTTATTTAGCAAGTACTGTTCGCACATTTTAATTAATAGCAATATATTTCAGAGCACTTTGCAGAAGGTAAAATATACTAAACAAAATATACTAGACAAAAATATAGTAAACAAAACCTAGCTCTTTATAGAGATTAGTCTACCGGCAAGAATGGTTAGAGTGAGTGAATGTAAAAGACAGCATCACATAAGGTCGTGGCATCATGATGAGCTGCAAAACAGGTAAGTTATTCTGAGTTGCTGAAAGGAAGAAAGAAAAAATGCTTTCTCTCTACAAGAATGAAGCATATGACTTTGTTCTTCATTTTATACAACCGGTAATAAAAAGAGAAGGAAAATAAATTTGCACAGAGGAACAAAGATATCATTTATGCATCACACAAGACTGTGCAGAGAAAATTATATATTGTTTATATAAATATAAGTGAGATATATAACTACATATTATTTGTATATATAATTTATATATATGGAACATCTCCCTTATGAGGAAAGGCTGAGGGAGCTGAGTCTCTTTAGCTTGGAGGAGACTAAGGGGTGACCTTATCNTCTAGGTGGCCCTGCCTTGGCAGGGGGGTTGGACTAGATGATCTTTTGAGGTCCCTTCCAACCCTTGTGATTCTGTGATTCTGTGAGATATATATATATATATATATATATATAAAAACAATGTATAAAGCTATCTCAATATCTATAATTTATATACATAAACAAAAGTTTATTGCAGATGGTCACATGCATTTCTTACAACATTTATCACTTTGGAGTTTGATTATGTTCTCTGCATAATCTCCTCAGATTTTGTTTCTATCAGTAAAAGCTGAAAATTCCTACTGTTACATAAAAAACATCTCCCCTCCCCAAGTAATAGACTGCTACTATGACAGCACTTTCTGATGGGAAGCATTTTTGTGGGTTTGGTTTTGGTTTTCAACTAAAGAGAATCATAGAATAGTTTGGGTTAGAAGGAACATTTAAAGGGCATCTAGTCCAACCCCTCTGTAATGAGCAAGATCAGGTTGCTTGGAGTCCCTTCCAACCTGACCTTGAATGTTTCCAGGAATGGGGAATCTACCACCTCTCTTAGCAACCTGTTTCACTGTTTCATTACTCTCATCATAACAAAAAATCTTCCTTACACTTGTCTAAATCTACCCTCTTGTACTTTAAAACCATTACCCCTTGTCCTGTTGCAACAGGACCTGCTGAAAAGTCTGTCCCCATCTTTCTTATAAGCCTGGTTTAAGTACTGACAGGGTTCAATTAGGTCTCCCTGAAGCCTTCTCTTTTCCAGGCTGAACAACCCCAGCTCTCTCAGTCTTTCTTCAAGAGAGGTGTTCCATCTCTCTGATCATTTCTGTGGCCCTGATCTGGACCCCTTCCAAGAGGTCTATGTCTTTCCTATGCTGAGAATTCAAGAGCTGAACACAGTACTCCAGGTAAGGTCTCATGAAAGCAGAGTAAAAGGGCAAAATCACCACACTCGACCTGCTGACAATCCTTCTTTTGATGTAGTTCAGGACACGTTTGACCACCTGGGCTGTAAATGCACATTGGCAGCTTATGTCAAGCTTTTCATCTACCAGTACACCAAGTCCTTCTCGGCAGGGCAGAGAGCTGGAATTATTCAGTCTGCAGAAAAGAAATCTCCAGGGAGAGGGACTGTTTACAAGGGCAGGTAGCAACAGAACAAGGGGTAATGGGGTTAAACTAGAAGAAGGGAGATTTAGATCGGACATTAGGGAGAAATTCTTTACTGTGAGGGTGGTGAAGTACTGGAACAACCTGCCTAGAGAAGCTGTGGATGCCCCCTCCCTGAAAGTGTTCAAGGCCAGGTTGGATGAGGCTTTGGGCAATCCGGTCTGGTAGAGGGTGTCCCTGCCCATGGCAGGGTGATTGGAACTAGGTGATCTTTGAGGTCCCTTCCAACCCTAACCATTCTATGATTCTTTTCTATGACATAGGGTATTGCCCTGACCCAGATGCAGGACCTTGCATTGGCCTTGTTGAACCTCATGAGGTTCATATGGACCTGTTTCTCAAGCTTGTCCAAATCTCTCTGGATGGCATCTTGTTCCTCAGGAATGTCAGCCACACTCATCTTGGTCTCATCTGCAGACTTGCTGAAACTCAGCTCAGTCCCCCTGTTTATGTCATTGATGAAGACATTAAACAGTATTAGTCCCAATGCAGACCCCTAAGGGACATCACTTGTCACTGATCTTAATCTGGATATCGAGCCATTGACCCCTACCCTCTGGTTGCAACCATCTAACCAATTCCTCATCCACCAAACAGTCCACGCATGAAGTCCATATCTCTCCAATTTAGAGAGGAGGATGTTGTGGGGTACTGTGTCAAAGGCCTTAGAGAAGTCCAGATAAATGGCATCTGTAGCTCTTCCCTCGTCCAAAGATATAGTCATACTATTGTAAAAGGCCACTCGCCTGGTCAGGTAGGATTTGCCCTTGGTGAAGCCATGCTGGCTGTCTTGAATCACCTCCCTGTCCTCCATGTGCCTTACCATAACTTCCAGGAGGATCTGTTCTGTGATTTGCAAGACACTGAGGTGAAGCAGACAGGTCAGTAATTCCCAGAGTCTTCCTTTCTGCCCTTTGTAAAATGGGTGCAATGTTTTCCTTTTTCCAGCCACAGGACTTCACCTGACTGCCAGGACTGTTCAAATATGATTGAGAGTTGCTTGACGACTACATCAGCCAGTTTCCTCAGGACTCTGGGATGCGTCTTGTCAGGTCCCATAGACTTACATATATTCAGGTTCCTCAGGTGGTCACAAATGTGATCAGAAGGTGAAGGGCTCCGGAGTGGAGGATTGTACTAGGAGACCCTTGCTAAAGTGGCAAAACCACTGCTAAACTACAAAGGCAAAAGCACAAGGGGAGACAGGGTTCTCCAGTTCCCCCACAGGGCAGGAAAGAGGGAGTATCAGCTCTGATTCGGTGTGGGCGGGGACAAGAGTAACGGCAGCCAAACCCCCTTACGTATAAGAGCAGCCCCCAGGGAGCACGAGTGACCTGGAGCACGCCGGCAAACAGGGCAGGCAAAGAGGACATGGCACTTCAGAAAGGCATGATGCGTCAGTTTGCGTGGCTGTTAATGTGGGTAGGGTGCAGTCCCCATCGAGGCTCTAAAGGTCACTCAACTAATGGTCATCACACTCCCAGGAGAGGATGGAATTATGGTTTCCACTTGCCCAAAAGCCAGAAGGAGCATGGCGACTCAGATGGTGCTCCCACACAAACATGCAGCTGTCCAGGTCTCTGGCTGCAGAGTGTCTGATCCTGTCACTTGCACTGGAGGGCAGCAGTGACAACTGCTGTTTTCGGTGTGACCAAGTGGATGATCGACTCAGCCTGGTGGCAGAGCTGAAGGAGGAAGTGGAAAGGTTAAGGAGTATCAGGGAGTGTGAGAGGGAGATAGACTGGTAGAGCCACACCTTAACATCCCTGAGGCCAAGGCAGCCAATGGAGGCTCCACAAGAAGAAGAGGATCCCCTACCCTCTTGCCACCAAACAGAAGAAGGGGACTTAAGAGATGGAGGGGACTGGAAACAGGTCCCTCCACAGGGCAGCAGGCCTCACCTTCCCAGTTGCCCTTGCACAACAGATATGGGGCTCTGGAGCATGCCAATATTAGGGGTGAAATCGAAAGCCTAGCTCAAGTGCAACTCTGCCAATGCACGCAGCATGGGCAGCAAACAGCAAGAGCTGGAAACCATTGTGCAGCAGGATATCTATGACTTAGTTGACATCACAGAAACGTGGTGGGACGACTTTCATTACTGGAGTGCTGTAATGGATGGCTATAAGCTCTTCAGAAGAGATAGGCATGGAAGGAGAGGTGATGGGGTGGCTTTGTGTGTTAGGGAGTGTTTCAACTGTACAGAGCTCAGGAATTATGATGATAAGGTCACAGAATCATAGAATCATAGAATCATAGAATGGTTAGGGTTGGAAGGGACCACAAGGATCATCTAGTTCCAACCGCTCTGCCACAGACAGGGAGACCCTACATTAGACCATGTTGCTCAAAGCCCCATCCAACCTGACCTTGAACACTTCCAGGGATGGGGCCTCCACAGCTTCTCTGGGCAACCTGTTCCAGTGCCTCACCACCCTCACAGTAAAGAATTTCTTTCTAGCGTCCAATCTAAATCTTTTAAACACAGGGTTAAGTGCTTATGGGTAAGGATGAAAGCCAACAAGGCAGATATCCTGCTGGGAGTCTGTTAGAGACCATCCAACCAGGGTGAAGACATAGATGAAGTATTCTGCAAGCAGCTGGCAGAATTTTAACCATCGCTAGCCCTTGTTCTCATGGGGGACTTTGACTTATCGTATGTCTGCTGGAAATACAACATAGCAGAGAGGAAACAGTCTAGGAGGTTCCTGGAGTGTGTGGAAGATAACTTCCTGACACAGCTGGTAAGTGAGCCTACCAGGGTAGGTGCCTCACTTGACCTGCTGTTTACTAACAGAGAAGGACTGGTGGGAAATGTGGTGGTCGGAGGCCACCTTGGGCTTAGAGACCATGAAAGTCTCTAAGTAAGGAAGGGAGTCAGCAGAACTTCCACCTTTGACTTCTGGAGGGCAGACTTTGACCTGCTCAGGACACTGGTTGATAGAGTCTCTAGGGAGGCAGCCCTGAATAGCAAAGAGGTCCAGGAAGGCTGGGCATTCTTCAAGAGGAAGTCTTAAAGACACAGGACCAGGCTATCCCCATGTGCCTTAAGATGAACTGTCAGGGAAGATGGCCAGCCTGGCTGAACAGGGAGCTTCTGCTGGGACTCAGGGAACAAAGGAGAGTCTACCACTATTGGAAGAAGGGGGAGGCAACTCTAGAAAAATACAGAGATCTCACTAGGTCACTCAGAGAGAAAATTAGAAAGGCAAAAGCCCAGCTAGAATTCAATCTGGCCACTGTTGTAAGGGATAACGAGAAATGTTTTTACAAATACATTCACAACAAAAAGAGGGCCAAGGAGAATCTCTATCCTTTAATGGATGCTGGGGGTGGGGAGTGGGGTTGGTTGGAACATGGCCACCAAGGGTGAAGAAAAGGGTGAGGTAATTAATGCCTTCCTTGCCTCAGTCTTTAACAGCCAGACCAGTTGTCTCAAGGGCATTCAGCCTCCTGAGCTGGAAGACAGGGATAGAGGGCAAAATAAACCCCTCATGATCCAGGAGGAAGCAATTAACGACATACTGCATCACCTGGACACTCACAAGTCTATGGGGCCAGATGGTATCCACCTGAGAGTACTGAGGGAGCTGGAGGAGCTTGCCAAGCCCATCTCTATCATTTATCAAGTCATGGTTGATAAATGGGTCCATGGGACCTCATGGACTGGGAGGTCCCACATGACTGGAGGCTTGCCAATGTGATGCACATCTACAAGAAGAGCCAGAAGGAGGAACTGGGGAACTACAGGCCTGTCAGCCTGACCTCGGTGCTGGGGAAGATTATGGAACAGGAGATCAGGCCCAGTCAGCATAGGTTCACAGAAGGCAGGTCCTGCTTGACCAACCTGATCGCCTATGACCTGATGACTTGCCTAGTGGATGAGCGAAAGGCTGTGGATGTTGTCTACCTGGCCTTCAGTAAAGACTTTGACACGGTGTCCCACAGCATTCTCCTAGCGAAGCTGACAGCTCATGGCTTAGACAAGGTGCATACTTCACTGGGTAAAAAAAACTGTTTGGAAGGCCGATCCCAGAGAGTAGTTGTGAATGGAGTTACATCCAGTTGGCAGCTGGTCAGAAGTGGTGTTGCCCAGGGCTCAATCTTGGGGCCAGTCTTGTTAAATATCTTTATCAATGATCTGGATGAGGGGATAGAGTGTGCACTCAGTAAGTTTAAGGATGCCACTAAAATGGGTGGGAGTGTCAATCTGCTTGAGAGCAGGAAGGTTCTGCTGAGGGATGTGGACAGGCTGGATCAATGGGTCGAGGCAAACTGGATGAGGTTCAACACGTGTCAGATCCTGCACTTGGGTCACAACAACCCCAGGAAATTCTACAGGCTTGGGGAAGAGTGGCCAGAAAGCTGGAGGAAAATGGCCTGAGGGTGCTGGTTGACAGCGAGCTCAACATGAGCCAGCAGTGTGCCCTGGTGGCCAAGAAGGCCAACAGCATCCTGGCTTACATCATGAATAGTCTGGCCAGCAGGACTAGAGAAGTGATCCTTGCCCTGTACCCAACGCTGGTGAGGCTGCACCTTGAGTACTGTGCCCGGTTTTAGGCCCCACAGTACAAGGGGGACATTGAGGTGCTGGAGCGTGTCCAGAGAAGGGCAAAAAAACTGGTAAAGTTTTACATCCTTTTTACATCCTTTGCCAAGTTCAGCTCTAGCTGCACCTTGGCCTTCCTACTCCCATCCTTACAGAACTGGGCAGCCTCCCCATACTCATCCCAGGACAGAAGGATACTGTTTTGTTCTGGATTTTTTTCTGGTTTAAGTGGCTTTGTTTATTTGCTTTGCTTTTCTTCAGATAAAAAAAATATGGAAGAAAAGCTGTCCCAGTAAAACTTTATTGCACTTCCTCCCCACCCCACCCCACCCCCCATTTATTTTGTGACTTTTTCTTTCACCTATATGTCAGTATTAAATCTGGTCAAAAGTTCAAATCTGGTCTATGTTCAAATAAATCCTGATAGTTCACTTCTGACTGTTGTTGTGGGGGGTTTTGTTTGGTGGTTGGAGGGTTTTTTTGTGGGTTTGTTTGGGGTTTTTTTTTGTGTGTGTGTGTCTTTGTTTGTACGTGATGGGTTTTTTTCTTCCCTTAGTAGTAAGAAAACAGATTTGTTGAAAGGAAATAAAACATAAGGGTCAAGGATTTCATTCCAGAACCTAGTAAGGCATGGATTCCCCTACAACTGTCAGTCATCAGTCTTTAGTTACACTGACAGTAAAACTGTGTTTTCTTGGACAACTAATGCAGAATCAGTTCCTAATTAACAGCAGTCTCCATCTTCTTTCCACAGGACTGACCTAATAGCTAGCTACAACGTGACACTCTTAACAATTCTTCCATCAGCCTCTGAGTCTTTCCATCTTTGTTACACAGTAGAAGGCCTTCAGACCTTTAATGCAAAACAAGAAGCTTGCAGCTTTACACAAATGGCCAAGAACCCATGTCTTCCCATGCACACCACTGCAACACATATGCACACACCCTGCAATGAGCTAACTCTCTTCATCTGATGGAAAAGAAAGAAATTTCTATTTCAATATCAGATGGCTCATCTTCTCCACAGGCTACTTCACAATGAATTCCATCAGGCATGGAGCTGGGACTTGATCTTATCTGAATAGAAGCTAGGCTTGACTTGTAAGATATTTCCACCCATTCATAGCATTGGACAGGAAGAACCCCCCTCAAAAAAAAAAAAAAACAACAAAAAACCAACAAATAAACCACATTTATAACAAATAAATAGGTGTGCAAAACAAGAAAAATAATATCCATGAATTTTTAATAAGTGAAGACTCATACAAGTCATCTCATAACTCCATGGTGAGTCACCTATCATCATGCTGTTACAGAGGAGAAGAGTGGCAAATCATAAGCAAAACCTGTACGTCTGATTTTCTCTTGACTGAAGTCAATGTTGTTAAAGCACATTAGACATGCCCTGCCCTACTGTACCAGATCTCAACTCTTAGGGATAAAACAAACAAACAAAAAAACGCAATAAATATGGAAGACATCCTGCATATTGTTAGACTTTATAATAGCTAATGATTTGCAGTTAATTCTGTTGCAGTGAAAGATATTTGTTGTTTTTGTTGAGGCAGAGCTAGAGCGCCTGTTACTGTACATTTTCTCCATTTATATGGATTACATGGGATACTGCAAAGATCAGCTTTTTCAGTAGAAATTGAGTGTATTCAAGACCCATTCTTAGTGTTCAGTCATAATTACCCCATGAACACAAATTTTTGGTTGACAGCATTTAATTTTCAAAGTAAAAATAATTTTTTTTTCCCTTCAAAATGCAGTTCTAATCTAAGACATGGTTGAGATGCAATTTCTTTGTATTTGAAACCACAAAAACACAGTAGTTTATTTCATCAAAATATGTAAGAAAAACAGTATAACAAGTGTGTAGAGTCCTCATCGGTTTTGACAAAATCAAGAGCAAGAGATCCAAACCTGAAATATTCCACCATTTAGCTAAGACCATTAAGTGTATCACCGAGGAAACTGTACAGCACTGTTTATGGGTCAGAAAGCTAACCTCATTCCTGAACTTCATTTCATTTTAAATCAGTCAATCATTTCTGCATTACATTTAAGAAGTTCCTATACCAGAGAACTGTAGATATGGAAACAGAACCTTTGTTTTTAAGAAACATAAAGACTTCAGTGTCCCAGCTACTTCAGGTTCCTAATACATTCAGAACATCCTTGTCTCTTGTATCTACAGCACTTCTCAGTTATAAGGAGTTGCAAAAAACTATGTACACACATACATACATATATATAAAATTACGTATGTACACACATCCTGAGCTTTTCTTATGTGGTCTCTAATTCTACAGCAAATAAGAAGAGTACAGTCTGTACCTCTTAACTGTAGTGTTTATACAGAGATAGCCTTCTCTAGAGATAAGAACCATGAGACACACATGCTTTAAGAAGCTTTGTAACATAAGAGACTTGTTTGATGAAGGACTCTCTCTCATCATACAGCTGCCACAAACAGAAAGACACTAATTATCCTCTGCAAAAATTCAACAAAATAGCTATGCTAAATGAAGATGTAATATCCTACTGCAGATATTGATTTACAGTTAACGCTGAGGGAAGAAGAAAAGATGCTTTGTTTGCAGCTGCTCCTCCCACAAGTTGTACTGAAGATTCAAAATTAAATAACTGCATAGCCCAACAGTTATCATAATAAACTGACAAACATAGATTCTACATACTTTAAGTTAAAACATTAAAATACAGTTTAAATAATAAGAGCACGTTATCACCTTCACCTACTGAAAACATTCCTTTGAACTACCCGTTGAATGAAAACTAAAACAACAAAAAAAAATCCCACCCCTATAGATGACTAAAAATACATAAAAATAAATACACTCCAAATAATTTATGAAAATCCTGCCATAGTACCATATCTCCTAAGCTGCATTGCCTTCCCACCCATCTAGGAGCCAAGCATTCAAGAAAAAACAAACAAACCACCAGCAACAAAAAACAAACAAACAAACAAACAAAACAAAACAAAAAAAAAAAGCAAACCACCACCACCAAAAAACAAAAATAACACCTAAAAAACCTACAACCCAAAAAAACCACAACTCAGAAAACCCCAAACAGTTGTTGTCTACAATATAGGAAAACTTAAACACTAACCAAATCCTTAAACATATGCACATTTGCACCACACCTACAAATTTCACCGATCTTTCTATAGATTCTCATTTTCATTCCTACTGCTTTAACAGTCTTGCCTGAGGTGAATCTGGGTTTTCTGCTGCAGGGCATTAGTAGAGCAGAATACTCGCAGGGCCTCTCCTCCTGCCAACTGGTGACTGCTGCACCTGTGACTCCTGTTCATCACAGCTGGGCTGGATCTGGTATGATAGAAAACAATTGTCAGGAAGTAGCTAATAATCTTAGTTTCTCTCTCATTCTTTCTTGTACACTGAATTAGGAACAGATAGAATTCTCTTTTTTTGCCCTGAAGGTTTCTACAGTTTTAATCTTAGCAAGAAATAAATAACTAAAATAAAATTTCCTTTCTTTTAGAGAACATAAATTTCCTGTTATCTATAAGTAGGTTTCTGGTATATTATTGAACTTGATTAATCCATTTGGCAGAGCTGACTCAGGGTTTTGTAATTAATCAGGCAAAACTGAATTTTTCTATCCTGGATATGAGGTGTTACGTTTAGTCTGTTACTGCAATTAAAGTAGAAGAAGGAGTATACTTGAGTCAAAGGAGAGGAATGTGCATTGTGTCTGAAAGAATGGATTTGGTTGTTTCTGTTGAGATTTTGAGGTTAGTTATTACTGCTGCTGTTAGAAGGCTGGTTTGCTTACCACAGCACAAACTGCCGTTCCGCATATCTGAGCTGTTCCTCTAGCAGCACTCATCCCAGTTGCTAGCTTAGTTTCCCAGCTGCTCTAAGCACCTACTCTGCGTGTCTTTGCTACAAATTAAGCTGACTTTTTTTTTGTTTGTTTTTCTGATAGAAAAAATGAATAAATTGTTCATTATTTTACATATTATAACTTGTGAACTGTGAGACTTTTTCTACATCTTCCCTTAGTACTGAATTTTCTAGATTTCTAGATATGGTTCCCAGAACTGGCTATTCATGAATTTGTAAATTCAGAAGATATTACCTTAGTGAATTTGACAACTGTTAGAACAGTTGCAGTGTTCCTCCTTACATGGACAAAAGTGCAGTTTTGGGATGGATAGGCACATACTCCAATTCTAGGTCCCTGATAGAGTGAGCTGTGACAGGTTAAAATTAATTATAAAGATGTTTCCATTTTTACATAATAGTTTGACAGTTAAAACACTCATTCAGGAAGGGAGAACATTGAGAACCCTTTTATATTCCACTCAGTCCAAGATTAAGTGAATTCATAAATGTTGTACCCTTAGTGCTAAAATCACTAGCTTGTAGATAAGTTGGAATATGCTCTATGCTTGTTTTTTTGAACTAAGCTGCAGTTTAGACAGCAAGTAGGGTCTTCTGTTTAATGAAGCACCTGGCTACATCTTTTCATCAGAAAGTCTCAACTTTGGGTGTAGATCCTTATTTCTCATTCTGGGCCAGTAATTTGGTGTTTAGATTTTCTTTTTATTTTTCTTGATGTAAAAGGCACATGATAGGAAGCTAATCTAGTGGTCTTACAATAAAATGTTTTACATCTCAGAAGCAGTGCTGAAAATCTGTGCTTGTATATGTGATTTGTGATCACTGGAGCTGTCCCACTTCTTTGATCATTTAGTATCATTAATAGTCAGGAAAGTCTCCAGATACGTAGAAAATATGGATTGAGTTTGCTTCTAAATGTAGTTTAGATTGCCAGGATACTTCTTTTCCTGGATACTATTAAAATAATTTGACTTTATTGTAATGATATTTTTAGCAAAGAGCTAAAGAAAGGGAAGCACTCACCATTTCCAAGGGCTTCCACTTGTCTTAGAAACATGTTATTAAAGAGATCGAATTCCTCCCAACAGTTTTCCGTTACCTAAAAAAAGAAAAGTGGTGCGGGAAGGAGAAATAATATGTCTATTCTAGGTGTGCTAGATTTTCTGCAAAGATACGTACCTAAAATTCTAGTGAGACAATACACAATTTAAGCAGACTGAATTCCTCTCTCTTTTAATCAAGGCTTAGTTGGAATTGTCTTTTTAGCACTCAAATCATACTTTAGATTGCTATTAAGCTTGAAATCAGTTAGATACAATCTCTAGATCTTTTTATGCTTATCTGCATAGTTTCCACTGTGTGTGTGCATGCACACATGCTTGATTTCCACTTCTGATGTTGCATGCCAGCTGAAAGTTGCTGCCATTCCCCAGTCAAGTTGGCTGATGAAAGGAATACTTCCAGTTTCCATCCACTGGCTGACTCACAAAAGAATAAGACAAGAGAATGTGTGCAGTGAGGGCAAGTACTTATTCCAATGCGCTTTGACACTTCTAAGCACAAATAGATTAGCTAGTCATGTAAGGGGTGTTGTCTCAGCATATGCCAAATTTACTATACAGATACTGCAAATAAGCAAAACCACAGTTAAATAAGTTTTGATCAGTTCTAGGTTCTTGCATTTTTTTCAGAGATCTTTATGCTGTTGCTTGGTGTTATCAAGTCAGGACCTTTTTTCTATCATGTTGTTCTTCCCTCTGCTACACCCATCAGTTACTCTTTATAGGCTTTTTAAGTGCTATGTGGAATGAATTTCTTCCATTCAGTCACAGTCTTTATTACATCTGCCACAGATGGCTGACCTTCATTTTGCATTCCCTTCTACATGTCTTCAAACTGCCTCAATCTAGTTTCTGAGTTACGTTAAGTGCCAGTGGCATATTTTTCTGTTACAAGGTCAGCTTTTATCATTTTCTTGGTAGTTTATCTGACTGGGTGATTTTGAGGTCTAAAATTCTCTCTGAATAACAATTCCTACCATAGTTTATGTAAAGATCATTTATAACATATGATATGCTTCAAAAATCTGATTTTCTTCTCCTTAATTTCAGATTTGTTTTCCAATTTACTCAGTTTATTTAAAATTTTCATTTTCTTCTCATTAATGACTTTAATCTTTTGACTTCCACCTTGGCATTGAAAAAATTTTATAATTGTATAGATCATCCATGTTTTTGATGACAAAACCAATTAGAAATTAAATGACTCCTTTAAGATAGTGCTTAAAATATAATTTCACTTTGATGGGGAATTGTTGGCAATGACACTTTGAGAGTTGGTGTGGATTTTGGAGGGTGGTTGTTGTTGTTGTTATCAACTGGGCTTTTGGCTTAGCTATTTACTCTGAATATATTTTCCTAGATTTTATGGAAGAATCATGAAAGGAATTTCTAAAAGATAAATCAAGTTATGCTACATGAACAGTGCCTCCTTTTTCACAAGACAAGTTGTATTGACAACTTCATGCCATATCCATTTTGTATGAACTCTTCAATGCTTTACTTAAATGAAAGTCCGTGACCTAAACGAAGCCATAATTTCACCCCTAGTTTTGTATCAAACCAGATCAAAATGGCTTCCCTTATTTGATATAAGCACCTATTCAGTATAAAAATAAAATACAGAATGTAGGAAGAAAATTTATTTCTTAACTGGGAAATCTTTGTTACTCAGACTCTTGGAAAAGATTTAAAAAACCCCACATAAACAAACAAAAAAAGCAAGCATAGGAACCCTCACCAAATGTCTAAAACTGTCATTGTAGCTGTTTAATAGCTGTTTTAATGCTTTCAAAAACATAATTAGACAGTTTAAATTACTTGAAAGAAAAAAAAAATATCCTAAAATAGGAATCAGGTTTCCTAACTAGAAAAGAAAGCCACTGTGATGAAACAAGAAAGGAGGATTTATATGATCCTTGTAAATAATGTTTTTTATTTCTCACTACATTTTATTCTGTCACTGTTGAACCAGCCATTGCTTGATAGGGCACCCTGTTAGCCATGCGATGTCATCACGTTACTAACTTCTTTGTCACTTCAAACTTTCTGAGATAGCAATCAAAAGGAATTTTTTTTCCCTCTCTCACCCAGATAATTAATTATCCTGAGTTTTCTCATTTTAAGTATTTCAGGAAAATGTAGGTAGATTTTTTTTCCAGTTTCAGTGATGTACTAGCTAAAAGAAAATCAAAAGTGACAAAAATATACTAAATAGATATTAATATTAAAATAAAGTTTTTAAATTTGATAGAGAGTTCATTAAATCAAATACTGAATTAAGCAATCTTTATATGAAATTATAATTTCTCCAGGCTAACCAATGAGAAGACCAGAAAGATAAGAAATGCATCTATCAGGAACAATACAAGCATAGTTGAGTATACTTCAGGCTAGGGGGTTAAACTACTCCATTCTGTAAATTTCCTGTTATTCTGAGCAACTAATAGTGGAAAATCTTCCAAAGAAAATGTCGTGGTTTTACCCCAGTTGACAGCTGAGCACCACACAGACATTTGCTCAGTCCCCCTCATCGGAAAAGGGGGAGAGAATCGGAAGAGTGAAAGTGAGAAAAGTCGTGGGTTCAGATACAACAATTTAATAAGTGAAGCAAAAGCCGCGTGCACAAGCAAAGCAAAACAAGGAATTCATTCCCCACTCCCCATGGCAGGCAGGGGTTCAGCCATCCCCAGGACAGCAGGGCTCCGTCACGCTTAATGGTTACTGGGGAAGACAAACATCATCACTCCCAATGCCGCTGCCCCCCTTTTCTTCTTCCCCCCAAGTCCCTTATAAACCAAGCATGATGTCATATGGTATGAAATATCCCTTTGGTCAGTTGGGGTCAGCTGCCCTGTCTGTCCCCTCCCAACTCCCCGCACACCCCCAGCCATCCCACCGGCGGGGCGGTGCGAGAAGCAGCAAAGGCCTTGGCTCTGTGTAAGCATCGCTCAGCAACAGCAAAAACATCTCTGCACTATCAGCGCTGCTTCCGGCACAAACCCAAAACACAGCCCCATACAGGCTGCTGTGAAGAAAATTAACTCTCTCAGCTGAAACCAGGACAGAAAATAATCAAAATAATTATAAAATAAACAAAATTGAAATTTTAATAGTAAAACTGCAGCTATTTTCTGTTTCTGTAAATCATGAATATTGAAGAAAGTTCTCTTCCTTAAGATTGCATTTATATTATTCATAAGTGTTTTACAGATCAGTATGTTAGTGCTGAACAGTTTGACTTTGAACACAATCTTTAGCACAAAAACTGATGACAGGAGTTTTATCAAAATAAAATGTCTTACTCTTGAAATCACTGTCCTGGGGTTCAGCATTTTTGTTGATGGATACATCTGTCTTGCCATGTTATGGTAAAGTAGCCCTTTCCTGTGTAGTGAACTTCTAAGTGGATTTTGTTTTGGGAAGCAATTTAATGTTTGCTGATAACGTTGATTGGTACTTTGTCAGTGTTAGCTTTTAAGCTTCTGTTCTGGTCTGCTTAATTTTTTGAAATAACTTATTTGATTAAGTGATGCTTTACCACCAACAGTTCAGCTGGCTTTCTGCTGATAGCTGGATTTTCTCTCTTCTATGCTATTTTGCACTTTCTGAGTCTTTTTATCATTGGAATTAAAAAGTGTAGGTTAGATTCAGACCTCTCCTCCCCCACTGTGCTGTTCCTTTTCTAGGTATGTCCTAACAAAGTGGGGCAGACTGTACCCTCTGCAAATTTGCTGATGACACAGAACTGGGGGGAGTGGCTGGTATACCACAGGGCCATCTAGAGGGACCTCGACAGGCTGACAGGAATTTCATGAAGTTCAACAAAGGGTAATGCAAAGTCCTGCACATGGGAAGGAAAAACCCAAGGCACCAGTATATGCTCAGGGCTGCCCAGCTGGAAAGCAGCTTTGCAAAAAAGGACCTGTAGTTCTGGTGAACACTAAGTTGAACAGAGGCCAGCAGTGTGCCCTTGCAGCAAAGAAGGCTAATGGTATCCTCCTGCATTATGAGGAGTATTGCCAGCAGGTCGAAGGAGGCGGTCCTTCCCCTATACTCAGCACTGCTGAGGTCACACCTGGAGTACTGTGTCCAGTTCTGGGCTCGTTAGTATAGGAGATACACGGACATACTGGAGAGTTCAACAAAGGGCCATGAATCTGATGAAGAGACTGGATCATCTCTCTTAGGAGGAAAGGCAGAGAGATCTGGGACTGTTCAGCCTGGAGAAGAGAAGGCTTGAGTGGAATCTGATTAATGCCTATAAATACCTGAAGGGACAGTGCAAAGAGGGT
Source organism: Psophia crepitans (assembly GCA_013399095.1). Lineage (NCBI taxonomy): Eukaryota > Metazoa > Chordata > Aves > Gruiformes > Psophiidae > Psophia > Psophia crepitans. Next base: position 27,954 of record VWZZ01004612.1, on the reverse strand, counting down.
GGAGATGAGGTTCCAACTGAGAATCACGAAACTTTTTTTTTACTTTGAGTGTGACCAAGTACTGGAAGAGGTTATCCAGAGAGATTGTGGAGTCTTCCTCTTTGGAGATATTCAAAAGCTGTATGGACATGTTCCTGAGCAGGGGATAAGACCAGATGACCTCCAGAGGTCCCTTTCAGTCTCAGTCGTGTCATTCTGTCATTGAGTAGACTCAGCAGCTGCAAGAGCAGACCTATCTTTCTAGACATAGGTACATTTGTTGGTCTGGTCTGCTATCTTGTTTTTCCCAACATGTATTTTTCCTTTATAGTAAAGTCATTCACTTAAATAATGTTCCCGTTGCCACCCTCCTCACGATAGAAAAGAAAATCTGGCTTTGCAGGGGGAGGGGTGCAGAAATTTTTTATTAGTCATTGTAGAAGATAGAGAAACAATTCCTTCTATATTCTTCAAACTGATAGAGAGTTATTTGCTAAAAATCCATAAAATCTAATTTTTTACTAACTTTTCTGAAAAATATGTGCTTTTGCACAGTCTTTTATAGGAACATATTGCAAGCCAAAGATTCTAATCTTGTTGCCTCAATATCATGAAATGATAGAATACCATTGTGATAACAACAATTTAAATGTCTCATACAACAAGATTTAATAATTTATCGCTGAAATTGTCTATATTCTATTTACTTTTATTTATCTTGAAATTAGTAGTTTAAATAATCTTACTGGATTTCAAAGAGGAACTATGAACAAAAGAACTCTCAACAATGTAAAGATTTCAAAATATAGCATTATGGTATCAAAGAGAGAATTTTATCTGGTTTTTTTTTTAAATTAAAAACATGGAATATTTATATACCTAAATACTACTTAGAAGTGAAGGTGTCATATCATTTAATATTTAAAAGAAGCTTCTTATCAACTGTGTGTAACATAGGATCACTGAAGTATTCAGTGGTATATCAATACAATTCCCTGAAGCAGGGAATATACATCTGCTGTGAAACGTAGTCCAGCAAACATCCTGGAAATTTTACAAGAAAGGTCTGCTTCTCTCAGAAAAAGAACAATTTTTCAGCTAAAGAGAAAACCAAATTCTGCACAGATAGGAAAATATACCCACAGAGAAAAAAGTTATTTGGCAATAAAATACATTTATAAAAGGCTGTTATGATAGAAGGTATGCTCAACATTTCAAAAAATAGTAATCACAAGTGAGCATACAGGGCTGCTACAAATGCTAACTTTTCAACCACTGACACTTTCAGATGCAATGGCTTGAAATTGTAGTCATTAGAACAACTAACATTTCATGATTATGTACCATGAAAAAATGTCAAAGAATATTGATCATAGCTTTGAACCTGCCAAATACAAATGCAGAAACTTGGTCTTTCAGGCATGTGATTTGTCTGAAAATAAGTGTCCAATCCTGTTCAAAAGGAGAGTACTTTATCTCCGAACAGCCCAAGTAAGAAAAAAATATGTCTGGAAATTGTTAGATATTTTTTTCAGATTCATAAAAGTATGTCATAACCTGTCTCTGATTATCTGTGCTTGAACAGTTTGGAATGAATAATTTCAGCTGAACAGGAGAGGCTAGTACAGCAATTTCTGAGTGAACTGCAGTGGAAGGATGATAAGTTTGGTTTATGCTGTTAAACAGTCCCTCTGAAATTACTGTGTCAATAGTGAACCATTTCTCAAGATCTACAAGAGCTGTCCAGTGCTCTTCGCTGGTCAGGATTCATCCCTCTCTTTAAAAGCTTTGTCTCCTTAGCATCTCAGTACAATTAGAGAAAGAAATATATACCACCAGTATGTGATTCAACCCACAACCTGTGATGTTCCTAAATACAATTATGGACTTGGTAGTTGGAATCAGTAGTTTTAAAGCGATGTCCTGTCTATAGTGCTTTTGAGCTGTTGAATTCATTGTTATTCATGACAAGTATAAAATTATACAAGCTTTTGCACAGAGATTGTGCTTTTTTTTTCCTCTTTCTTTCTTCAGAAAGTTCCTAGCTTTTTGATTTCTTCACCTGTTTCAAAACAGTTTTAGGATTACTTCCAATATTTATTGAGAGCACACCCAGCAAGTTCGTCAACGACAGCGATCTGTGTGGTGCAGTTAACACGCTGGAGGGAAGAAATGCCATCAAGATGGATCTTGAGCAGGTTGAAAGGTGGGCCCATGTGAACTGCATGAAGTTCAACAAGGTTAAGTGCAAGGTGCTGCATATGGGTCAGAGCAACCCCAAGCCCAACTACAGACAGGGCAAAGAATGGATTGAGAGCAGCCCTGAGGAGAGGGACTTGGTGGAGTTAGTTGATAAAACCAACATAAGCAGGAAATGTGTACTTGCAGTCCAGAAAGCCAACCGTGTCCTGGGCTTCATCAAAAACACTGTGGCCAGCAGATTGAGGGAGGTGATTCTGCCCCTCTACTCCGCTCTTGTGAGACCACATCTGGAGTACTGCATCCAGCTCTGGGGTTCCGCAGTGCAAGAAAGATGTGGTGCTGTTGGAGTGAGTCCAGAGGAGGGCCAAAAAGTTGATCAGAGGACTGGAGCACCTCTCCTATGAGGACAGGCTGGGAGAGTTGGGCTTGTTCAGACTGGAGAAGAGAACGCTCCAGGGAGACCTTATAGCAGTCTTGCAGTATCTAAAGGGGACCTACATGAAAGCTGGAGAGGGACTTTTTACAAGGGCATGAAGGGATACAACAAGTGAGAATGGTTTTAAACTACAAGAAGATAGATTCAGACTCGATGTAAGGGAAAAAAATCATTCCTTGTGAGGGCGATGAAACACTGGAACAGGTTGGCAAGAGAAGCTGTGGATGCACCCTCCCTGGAAGTGTTCAAGGCCAGATTGGATGGGGCTTTTGGGAACCTGGTCTAATGGAAGGTGTCCCTGCCCATGGCAGGCAGTTGGAACTAAATGATCTTTGAGGTCCCTTCTAACCCAAAGCCATTCTATGATTCTAATCCTTTGAGATAATGATGATGTATTATTTTCATGAATTTATTAAAAAATAATTCTTTCCTTACAGATGAGAGCTCTGTGTGTCTATTCAGTAATAACTCTATATACCAGCAATAATAACGCTATATAGTATATAGTATGGAATCATTAAGGTCGGAAGAGACCTCAAGGATCATCTAGTCCAACCGTCCCTCCCCCACCTATTACCCACCAAACCATGTCCCTAAGTACCACATCTAACCTTTCTTTAAACACACCCAGGGATGGTGACTCCACCACCTCCCTGGGCAACGCCTTCCAATGCCTGACCACTCTAAGAAGAAATTTCTCCTAATCTCCATCCTGAACCTCCCCTGGCACAACTTGCGGCCGTTCCCTCTTGTCCTATCACTAGTTATCTGCGAGAACAGGCCAACCCCCAGCTCGCCACAACTTCCTTTCAGGTAGTTGTAGAGGGCAATAAGGTGTCTCCTGAGCGTCCTTTTCTCCAAACTAAACAAGCCCAGTTCTCTCAGCCGCTCCTCATAAGACCTGTGCTCCAGACTCTTCACCAGTTTCGTTGCCCTTCTCTGGACACGCTCCAGCACCTCGATGTCTCTCTTGTGGTGAGGGGCCCAAAACTGGACACAGGACTCGAGGTGCGGCTTCATCAGGAGTACAGGGAGACGATCACCTCCCTGCTCCTGCTGGCCATACTATTCCTGATACAAGCCAGGATGCCATTGGCCTTCTCGGTCACCTGGGCACACTGCCGGCTCATGTCCAGGCAAGTGTCAACCAACACCCCCAGGTCCTTCTCCTCTGCACGGCTTTCCAACCACCCTGCCCCGAGACTGTAACATTGCCTGGGGTTATTGTGGTCAAAGTGCAGGACCCGGTACTTTGCCACGTTGAACCTCATCCTATTGGCCTCTGCCCAGCAATCCAACCTGTCCAGGTCCCTCTGCAGAGCCATCCTACCCTCCGATGGATCGACACTTCCCCCCAGCTTGATGTCATCTGCAAACTTACTGAAGGTGCACTTAATTCCCTCATACAAATCACCAACGAAAATGTTGAAGAGGATGGGCCCCAACACCGACCCTGGGGAACACCACTCACGACCGGTCATCAGTTGGATTTCACTCCAGTCACCACCACTCCCTGGGCCTGGACATCCAGTCAGTTTTCAACCCAGTGAAGAGCATACTTGTCCAGGTCATGGGCAGCCAGCTTCTTTAGGAGAATACTGGGGGAGATTACATCAAAGGCTTTGTTAAAGTCTAGGTAGACTACATCAACAGCCTTACCCTCACCCACCAGGTGGGTCACCTGGTCATAGAAAGAGATGAGGTTGGTCAGGCAGGACTTGCCTTTCATGAATCCATGCTGGCTGGGCCTGATCCCCCGGTTGTCACGGACATGGCACGTGATTGCCCCCAAGATGACTTGCTCCATCNCCCAGACTTCCAGGTGGGGAGGCTGAGTACCCTGAGGACAACTGGTCTGACTATTGAAGACAGATGCGAAGGCTGCATTGAGAATCTCAGCCTTTTCCTTTTCCTCAGTAGTCATGTTCCTCGCCACATCCAGTAAGTGATGGAGATTCTACAGTATACAACTGTATACTAGAAATTTTAATATTGGTTTTGTCAAATAACAGTGTACATATACTTATCACATTGCCACATATTGTATTCTGTTGAAGACAAAATAATTTCTGTGTCAGAAAAAAAAATTCTAATTAATCAGTCTCATCACTTTATTTCTATACAATATTCATAGGGTTTTTTTGGAACACTGAAACAAGTTATAATGATCTCTCAGATCAAATGCAGCTTGCTTTAGTAACGTGCTATGAGACACCTGTAATGTCTAAGATGAACAAAGCTTGTTCATTTGTCAGAATGAGCTTGTCATGTTAACTTCAATTTGCAAAGGTACATGTCATCTTTTCTCCTTTTGGTAAAATTTCCATATCTTTCCTACCAATAATCTATTTTCAGAAGATAAATTAAGTTTTTCAGGTAAAAATTTGTGAAATTGATAGTTATGTCATTAAAATCATAGAATCTTTAAGGTTGGAAAAGACCTCTAGGATCACCAAGTCTAACCATCAACCCAACATATTAATATTGTAGTAATGGATAATTATAAACGTATTGAAACTTTGCATAAAAATACATGTAAAATGTTCAAGTTGGTATAGATTTAACGTAATTCATGAGCGTACTACAGTGTAAAAACAGCTGTAAAATGAACTTTTCAAACTATAACCATGTTTAATTGGGATCATAAGCATAAAAGGCTGTTCTGATATTTCTTCTTAATTACAGTAGAGCATAGAAGATGATTCAAAAATAGTATACGTCCTGCAGTTCACTGATTTAAGATAAGAATTTTCTTTTTAATGGAGATTGTCATTCTGCTTTTTGTAGAACCATCTTATTACCTGGAATGTTTTAACTTTAATTTTACTCTTTCTGCAGAGCCAGAGAGGTAATTTTAGCAAGTAACAGATTAAAGACTTTTTTTTCCCCAGAGGACGTTTGCCAAGAGCTTATACTAATACAGGTCAAACTTTGAGCTAAGATAACTTAATGTATCTTTTTAAGGAAAGATGGTAGTCTTACTTTTGTTTTGCTAATGACATTACATACTAACACATTACTGAAAGTTAGCGAAATCTGCAGAGATTAAGAGTATTATTTACATTTCACTATAAAATCAGGTCTATTTTTTAAGCAAAGATCTTTGTGCTGATCTGCTTTATTTCACTGCTTGGGTGGGAAACTGAATCTGTCAAATAAGTTTCCTAACACGGCTTAAATCAAATGTCAAGACAAATTTTGTACTTGTTTTTCTTGTGGATGTATTTTTATGAGTGTGTTTAATACTCAGAGGAGATTTACAAAGAAATAGTTAAAAGAAAATTGTATCTGTTTTGCTCAGCCATCAGTCTGAAACTCAGAAAGTGCTCTGCAGTGTGAATAAAATGTATTTGAAAATAATATTTTACTTTATAAATGGGATATCTGAGTTTCTTGTTTATGGCAGCCATCTTACTGACAACATGCTGGTAGAATGATGCCCTGTCTCACATTCTGTTGAGGAAAGAGCTGGTTTTAATATTGCACTGGCATATTAGTAGATGTTAGTTTTGTATGTTCTTCTCTGCATAGCTAATAGGGGAAAGGAGTAGACTTCATGTGCACAAAACAAAAGGACACATTTTAATTGTGACAAGTAAATATTATATACAAAAAATTTATAGTAAGATATAGGAACCAGTTAGAAAAGATCAATTTTTGTGAATAATGTCATTTTGACCCTTGTACATGAGAAAGCAGAAATCAAATCTTGGTGTGCTATGGCTTTGAACTACTATGTTATCATACTTTTCCAGGTAAACTTTGATCCTTTTTATGCCTATTTAAAACGTATACTGATGTACAGTGTTAGAATGTATCCTGTTAGAATAATTCTGTTGAATTTCTTCTAGAGGTGAGTGTGTGTCAAGTAGCTTATAACCCTAGGTCTTCACGATAAGCAAAGTCTTAAGGCTAACTAAGGCTTTAAGTGCTATAAATCAGTGCTTATTTCTTCAACTTTGGAAGGTGGTAGATTTGGTTAGTTATGTCTTGCTTAGGCTAATATTTCATAAAATATTCTTACTCCAGATGCCACAGAAGACAATGTGGGTTCTACAATGAGAAGTCTGGAGAACTTTTTAAAAGTTGTGTACAAAGCTACTGTTCTTATATAAATACCTATGACTAATTACGTTCAATATTCCTCAACATTGCTAGACTTCTTTTTAATAATCTTTGTCAGAGAAATAAAGATGTTCAGAACTGTCTTTTGCTATGCCGTTGTTGAGGAATTGTAGTATATTAAGTTTCCATATCCTACCTTTTTTCTTCAGGAGATTGTGTATTTCACTAGTCATCCTTCCCTTCACCCCCTTTTTTTGCTAAGTGCCTTTGTTTATTCGTTTGTTTGTTTTTTCCCTGATGCAACTACTTCCACCAAAATGTTAGCATCATGAATAAGGTCAGCGCAAGATGATGAGGATTTTTTATCTGAACACTTTTCTTGGCAGCACACTGATTCACTTCTGTTTTATGATTCTATAAGCAAGAATATCAGTTACTTCTATCACACCACTGCAACATAATTGTGAAAGTTCTGACTTGCACTTGTCTGTACTAGCAAATCAAATATTTTTGGGCATGGGGGCCACCTAATATGAGATAGCCCCTATACATGCTATTTAACAGGGCCCCAGACACACATGGTCTCTTGCAAGCTGTCTGCTATGTCATGGATGACATATGACCAGGACCCCCACTAATTTCACTCCTTATATAAGAACTTATACACATACTTGTCACAGACATATCCTCAAATTATTGCAAAGACATTTATTTGTATTCTCATAAAAGGAAACAAACAGAAAACAGATATATGCCACTCAGCTAGATAAAACTCAGCAGAGTTGAGTTTCTGGGATTCATAGGTCAGATTTAGATGTCAAATAATTTCTGATGCTCAGGTTGTACTTCTCCTGGTAAAAAGGCAGGCAGATACAAAAGACAGGGCATTTACAGCACTATTTTTGTCTTTCCCCAGCAGTGGCAATTGAAACAAAACATTCACTCCTCTTTAACCATAAAACTACAAATCATGTATGCCAAATTTCGGATTGCTTCACAGTCATGAGTTTCAAGCAGAAAACCCCAAATCTTTCAACAGTCAAGAGTAAACATCTTAAATTTCTGGAAAGCTGTACTCTGCTCTTATCTGTCCTTTGCACATAGCAAGTATGACTTCTCATTCAATGCTCATGTCAATACCTGGTGAATACCAATTTTGAAAACCTATACACAGACCAAGCATTTTGGCTGGTATTATCAGTTATTAATTACTCTCAGCTGTCTAAAAGATAAACATTGCTATGTTCAGCCTTATAGGACCAAATTTGATCTTTTATATCTAACCTCAGTCTTTAACTCAGTGAAACACTTGCAGGGCCCTCAGCATTTATCCTGATTTTGCACCTGCAGTCTTCAGTGAGAAATATACAATTGAACTATTTTCAGGCCTATACCACCTTTCAAAACTCTCGCCTTTAGTTCAATTCCAGCAGACATACTAATGAAATCATATTGGTAATGACATAGCAGTAGATAACGATGCAAAATTGCATTCAGTTACTGAATTTCCTTCAGCAATTACACATGCAGACCATCAATAGCATGTTTCTTTTTTTTTTTTTTTTAATACTTTCAAATGGCCAACCTGATCTACTGGGTGACATCTCTGCCTATAGCAAGGGGGTTAGAACCAGATGATCTTTGAAGGTCCCTTCGAACCCAAGCCATTCTATGATGATTCTATGATGATGATTACGAAATAAAGAAGCTGTAAGTATTTATGCTGTTGTGAGTACTTTGATCCTATCCTGCAGTCAGAGCGTGTAGAAATATGTGTACCTTCTGCTGAAGGGTATAGAAAATGACCCTGTGGACAACAGTCATCATCACTTCAGCTATTCAGAAGGGAGATGGACACATTTGAGCCGATCATCCTAGGCTTTCTTTGTCATAATGGAAGAAATTAAACACTTCCTGAACATGATTTCTCTAATCAGTTTTAGACTTTTGCTTCAGAATTAAATTAATCATGTCCTGTGAGTGTTCATTTGTCTTCATTTAATACAAATGATGTCAAGATATCTGTAACATAGATATTTACATTTGGCCAAAGGAATCCCACCCCAGATTTCCAAAATAATATGTGTGTTTGAGGTTTAGGACTTTGCAATATCAAGAAAAGACAGATTCATGTTGTGTATTAATCTCACCATCGACCTTTTTTTGCCTTTTTAAATAATATTTTAAAAAATTGACAGTTTTAATTACTGTGTAGATAATTCCTGTTCTTTAAAATAAGCAGAGTCTAAATAATTAGTGAGATATAAATAATTCAGGTAGAAAAGACATTCAGGCCTCCTAGGCACCATAATCTATCAACAGTTAGGAACATTAACATCAGGCATTCCAGCCGTCTTTCTAATAAGACTATTAAATATGTAGTCAGGTCCAAAAGATGAAAGTAGAGATCTGACCTCCATTCAGCAACATAAATAATTAATCCATCTGTCTATCTACCTACCTATAATCAATCCATTCTACTCAATCCTTTAGCTTATTCTGTAAGTTTTGTAGAAAGAGAGGAGTTGACTCAGGGAATAAAGAAGTCTGTAACTAGTACCATGCAGCTTGAAAAAAACCATCCTTGATTGCACTTGATCTGTTCAGGAGAGTCATAAATTATGGTTTTCTTGTGCTGATTTCCACTCTTAACTTTAGTCTATCAGGGTTGAAAATGTAGTTTTCGATCCTGATTGTTTAGTTTGCTCTAGTGCTATATACAGATGCCTTGGTTTGCTTCTGTTTTCTCAGTGTTAGAAATAAGATTCTGCAAGAATAACGTGTTTCATGTAAGGTCCTGCACAGACGTTCACAGACAGGGTTTGTGTAAAAAATTCTAATTTATTGGTATCTGTGAATAGGGTAATGCTTACATGAGGAATCAAACCTGTTGAACAGGATGGCTTGTTGCTATTTGGATGGTGATGCAAATCCTTGTTGCAAGGGTCCTTTCAACAGTATCTTCACCTGAATGAGCTGAGTACAAAATATCTCTTAAACTGTGTAAAAATATCTCTTGTCTGTCTTTGCGATACACAGAAGACTGTTACGTGACCAAACCTGCATAAGCAGGAACAGTTTACACTATATTACTTACGTATTTTTTGATAACTCTGCATCAGGTAGAATCTCTGCCAGATTCCCCACACAAGAGAACCAACACAATTAAGTATGCAAATAGCACCTACCAACTGGTTTATGCACAGCCTGAGGGAATGTCTGGGACTGTCCAAAAGTCCCACTTTCTGCACCAGTCAATCAAGTGCTTTGTTTGACAGTGGCTAGAAGTTCAGTCAATCATCTTGTCTCGAGTCAGTCCTCTGTTTCAGATCATTACATTGTCTCATCTATGCAGAGACTAGCTGGGGAGTTTCTAGACAACACAAGGAACTGATGACTAAGAGCACCGTGGGTGAATGCAGGAACACCGCTCACACCCAGCCAAACAACAGTTATAGCTGTATGGCAAACCTGAATTTCATCCTTATATCACAATTATAATTTTAATTTTATGCTGACAGAAATACACAAATTATTTGGACAAATAAGTGTGTGAAACACAGAGGAGCTAAAAATAATGTTCAAGACTACTTCTTAGAAAGGGAAGAGGAGTCTTTCAATGCTTTGCAACCCGCATTCCTATTTCTGTACTACATAAAATAGATGAAAATCATAAAGCTAGAAATTGTTATCCAACCACATTAATTTACCATTATGCCAGTCCACTTCAGGAATTTACTTATAATTGTGTTTTAAAATGTGAAGTGAAACTATGGCTTTTTTACATGTCTTTATATAAAAATATATATATATATATACACACATATATACTCTTAGAGGGCTGGTCAACTAAGCTCCTGTTCAGATTGTGGATTTCATTAATACTTCTGTTCCCATTACTATGACCAACCTTTTCTAAATGTGATTGATTAAAAAAAAAAAGAAAAGAAAAGAAAAGCAGACAGCTTTATATCATTTGTATTAATTATATTCTGTATTCCACTTGTTTTATGCGTAATTAAATACATTTGGGAAAAGATTCATTCTTATCATTTCTACACATGTTTTTTCATGATAATTGTTTCTATTGCTGAACTAATTAAATACTGATTTGAAGTTCTCTCCTTTAAATGTAATTACCATTTAATGAAATGTATACGTATTTCTCAATATTATTGTTAACATTTAGCCACTTCTATTTCTCTCTCTTCCACTTATTGCTACAATTGCACTTTGTACTTACATAATGCTGTTAACATGGCAAAAAATGCAGTCTATTTTGTACAGAATGGATAATCACAGGGTACTAGATCCTTGATTTCAAGAAACACGTCTCAGATATTTTATTCTGACATTTTGATGTTTGGCTTAACACACTTCGCTCTTATTTGCCTGAACATTTCAATGTCCTGCACTTCTCAATGAGAACTGGAAATATTAATTCAATAATTAAACCAAAGTAGTGTCTTCCTTTAGGAGGAGGAATCCAGAAGGGTCTTCTAAGGTAAGGCATCTGACTTCCTTACTGACCTGGTTCCATTCACTGCAAAGAAGCTTCTAAGCTTACCATAACCAAAAGTGGATAACTGAATATCATAAGACTGATGATATGGATACTTCCTTAAAATATTTCAGATTGCAAACCTCAACCAATGGTAGTCTGAAACAAACTGTCTTAAAAATACCGACCTCTATGGCTTGACATTGGAAGTGAATATAAGACATAAGCTTCCTGACTGCTAGAACTTTCCTTCTGATGACTTTTGTGAGCACTGTCCCATGTGGCTATTAACAGTTAGTCTCTCAAGCATACAAATGGGGATTAATTCTAACTTTAGTTAATTACAAAAAGTGTAATGGTAGGATCTTTCTGCAGCTGCTTCTCTAAACTTTAAAGACTTATGAAATCAGGGGAGTCAGAACCCACAAGAGAGGAAGAAAAAAAAAAAGAGGATAGACAAGTGTTAGGGGAAGGAAGCCATTAACTGGGCAATGATGACGTAAGCCACATGTTCTTAGCTTATTTTTCTAAAAATCTATATCATCCCATGAATCCTCTGGTTATATTATATAGTTGATGGGTAAAATTAAAATAGGCGTGGTGTTCTCAGGGACCAGCTCAACTTCCACCAAAAGCCACTTATGAATAATTTATCAAATCTACATGTGTGGAAACAAGATATATTTATGTCTGGCAGCATAGAAGGCCACTAAACCATACTGAAATAGCTCTTGTATGTTTGTTTCTCAATAAATAATCTGATCATAGTTGTAGGTAATAATTTGTACCAATTTGGTATTACATCACTTGTCTTGTAGGAAATTAATTCAAATTCACTCCAGCTCACTGGTTTAAGGATTGTGTTTGTATTATCTTCTGAGCAATAAATGGGTGCAAATATGTGAGGGAAACATCAATCCAATGTAGGAACATTTTATGTTCATTTTACAATCCCTTTGTGCAGATACAGTTAGAAAAGTATAGAAGAGATTTCTGAAGTCCCTGCTAAGAAATTAAAAGGAATGTTCTCAAAATCTGGTTGCCTTTCCTGAATTCACATCACACCCACATCTGTATAAAAAATAATTGACTTTTGCCAATGCTTTGTATAGACATGTTACCTCCTTTTCTGCGGTTGTTTAATTATTTATAACTAACAGCACATGGATGTTGGATTGGTGTATTGACACAGTATGCAAAAATACTATTCCTTATGGAGGAATATAAATTCATGATCATGAATAGATAGTAGAGTGGGTGATAGCTCACACATGCAAAAACTGTGAGGGACATTAGCAATCTTATAATTATGTATAATTGATTACTGTGCACAGGTGCTTCGTTATTAATGTGGAAGATTTGCACGAAAATAGTCTTTGTCATCTACACATCACAATTTGGCTTTATATATTCAATCAAAAAGATTCCATAATTTATGTAGTAGTGTTATGTTACTGGAGTTGGCTCCTGCATCTTCTTTTCAAAGATCTTGTCTGAAAATGAGAAGCTTGAGTGGTTTTGGTAACCAACCAGACTTATCTGTCAAGTAACAGTTTCTGAGTAGAGATTTCTCAGTGCAGGTTATGCTGTGTTTGAAAGGGTGTGGGAAGCATGAACTACCTCATTTTATAATAAAATAATGATTATTTCATTAATCTATGAAGACAATGGCAGAACTGTTATTTATATGCACAGCTCAGAACAACTCTGTTTTTGAAAAGTGGTGCAATGGCAAAAGGAAACAGCATTTCTTCATGCTCAGAGGTACTTTGTAAAACATAACACAAAATCTTAGAATAGGCTGCATAATTTCCCACTAGAAACAAACTGTGTATTCTAATTTGGCTGAATACAACAGAGGAAGAAAAATCTCAGTCTTTTACAGCTATGACATAGAATTATATTAATTCTTTATGTCTCAGACTGTCAGACTATTTAAAATTTAATAATCAGAAATGTAGATGAGCAGTTGAAGGCTATTATTCCTAGACAGCAATACTGAACAACTGGTAAAATATGTTCTGAAGTTAACAACAGATTATTTTCTGCCTGCTTTTGAAAGAAGTATTTGTTATTTCCCAGTCTGTACTGAAACCAGTTCAAATCATTAAATCACAATCAGAAAAACCTCTAGCTGGACTCTATTTTGTTGTCAGACCAAAAATCAAGGCCAACACCAAACTACTGAAATCTTCCAAGATGTTATGCAGAGTAAGGGATCATCACATAAAAAAAATGCAGAAACCATGTCTGAAACTGTAAACATTATTCCAGCTTAGTTTACTTAATGTTTTTAAGTAGATTATTCTAAAACTTCATAATCTCCTTTATGTGTGTATAACAGTTACAGGTATCAGTGGACTTACAGTTGTCAAGATCTGGAAAAATGCTGCAGCCAGATAGTTTTCTCTTTTGACAAGTGTATTAAATGTGCATAGAGAGTTTATAAAAACGCTTTGTAGGGCTCTTTTCATTGTAATTCTGAAGTGGACTGAGGACATAGCATGTTGCCTTGGCAGAAGTAAGGTGTGTCACCTGACCGTATATTTGTAACAGTTGTGCACACACCACATTAAGTAAACTCGGGTAGAAAGCTGTGGTTTACAACTAACTCATCAAGAGCATCCTAAATTAGGGTGTTTGTGCCTATACACAAGAGAGTGTGTAAGTTTAGCAGTTTGTTCTCCTGCTAATATGCAGCAAGTTATATGGTTGTTCCCTTTTACTTTACTAGGAACCGCAGTGCACACTTAAGCAAAAGAGAAATGGTTCCCAAAATTTGATAAACAATATTTTGTGCAAAGTTTCTTCCTCTTCAAAAGCTCCCCATGGGAAAAAGGTACTGGTAATTTACTTTTATTGAAGCAAATCTCACTTGGGAGTAAACGTGTGTGGGGAGGATGACAGAACATAGATAAGGCAAATTTCCTCTCTGTGCCTCCCATTTTTAAATCCAAAGAAAACATCAATGATGCAACTTTTCATGCTGTGCCTTTCTAATCTGTGCAGTTGGAAGCATTTAAGGCATATTTTGTTACATTGAGAGAGTTTGCTCTAAACAGTAGAAGATACTGCACTTATATTAAGCTGTGCCGCATCAAGCAGATTGGCATGTGCTGGGACTTCTATTGTGAACACACCCTTTGCAAAGAAATCCAGGTGAGAAGGTAAGTGAGAAAATCCGGAGAAAAGGCAACTATGATGTGCATGATCATGTTGCCATGCTCAGTGTTGATACAGTGTTGCTGTTTAATCCCAGCTCATTTTTCCAAAAAGATTTATTTCAATGTCTTGCAATCATCTTTCCTGTTTCAGTGCTCACCACACCCCACTGAAAGCAACCATGCAGGATAAAAATATGTAGACACTTCCATCTTTCTCATACCTTAACACCTGGTACAAAGAAAACAACACTGCAACTGAAAGCAATACCATTTTAAAGTCCAAAAACTTCAACCAGCGTAGACCTTGCATCTTCATTGCTCATCACAAAAGCCTGAGTGCCTATCATCCCTGGCATGTCCCCTCAGGCAAATATTCTTTTTCATGTTCCCACCAAGATTCAGGATCAGCAAAGTACAAGATGCCTCACATCCTTCACACTGGTTCAGTCCTAGGAAACACCAGTCTTCAGTTTTAACCTTACTTTGACAGCTGCAGAGCGGGTCAACAGCATCCTACTTCAGCAGCAATAAGAATGAGCAGCTGCCTTGCTAAAGGCCAGCAAGTTCACCAGTTCGCTTCCAAAGCAACATCCACCACAGCTTCAGCAGAAGCTTTTCAGATTTCAGACCCATACTAGCTTTTTGATTTCAAGTTGTAAACCTGTTCAGGACAGAGGTTATGTGAAGACTGCTATGCATTGGAAACTCTTTTCCTGAAATTTACAGGCTGATCCTGACACTTGAGCCCAGGAATCCACAGCAGTTTGCCAGATGCTGCTACACCTTACATTGCTGAGCAGGTTTGGAAGTCTCCCACTCCAGATTCCTACTGTCACTTTCCCTCTAGGAACAATCTGCCACAACAAGGCATTCCTGTGGTTTTTCCCAAAACGCCACAGAGAGAAGAGAAAAAAAAAAAGAATTATTTTATGAATACATTTATATAATTATTGTTGGAATAACTTTGAATACAACATATATGTTTTCTACAATGACCGACTTCACCTGGGAAGGAGCCAATATATGTGTTAGATATTTAATTTCTCTACACACATAGACTTTTTTCACCAGAATCACTTCAATATTAGAAACAAGGAAAAGGTAGGGTTTTAGAAACAACTGTTTTCATTCCTGGCCTTAAGGAAAAATAATAACTTATATATTGTTTATTAGATATCTGACCAGAATTATGTTCAAGTGAGGAAGTTGACTGTGCCTGTGAACAAAAATAGCATTTTAATTTTTATTAAGTAGAAGAGTTATATTTACACTGTTTGTTATCCCTAGGCCAAATTCTACTTTTTGTTCATTAAATTAGAACATTAGGACTTCTCATTCAGATCAGTGTAGCATTTAAGGTTTTACTCTAGGGTTACATGTAATATTTGTACATCTGAAATGTAAAGATTAGTTCATTTCAAGTATTTTTGTTTCTCAGTGGCAGTAAGTTTATTTTTTATTTTCTCACGTTTCTACAGCCACTTACGCGTTTTCTCATGGACAGCTATTCTCAGCTTCATCAGTATTTAGCTCCCATTTCACAACCTGTCAAATGGCTACTCAGGCAGAAAAAAAAACATACGTAGTCTCTGTTGACTGAAAATTAGCCTACTCATAGTTATGTCTCCCCATGGGAATTACCAATTCACTGATTGCTGAAAAGGCTGCTGGCCCTAACAGGAGTCATCAGTGATCACTGAAAAAATAATGTGATGTAATGCCAGTAACCTGTACTTCAGATGAGTTTGATTAATTTTGCCTGCTCCCATACACACCACTACTGGCTGCACAATAACTTATCTTTTTAATCTAGTTATGAAACCAGTACTCAAGTGCTTGAGTCATATATTTCTAAGCCACAAGACAGGATTTCTTTCACCTAACTTCAGACATTTATGATGTAGAATTCTGCATATGAGGTAGTGATCCTAAGTTTCCTTTATACTGGAGACGTTAATCACTTAGAGATATGATTAATCTGACCTATGTTAGACATCTGTTTTAGGGTAAATCTACCGCTGCTCAGATTAATCCTATCTAATGTGACTTTGTCATAAAGCAGTAAGACTATTAGAGACTTAGAAATAAATGTAAATACTCCTAATGGTTTTTCTGCAAGCCTCCTTTGATGAAATACAGAAAATTAGAACTTCTAATGTCTTTTCTGACAGAATATGCTAATACCAGAAAAATGCACAGATCAGACTCTCTGGGTTAATCAGGGTTCTCCATGCAGCGTGAGATCCAGTGACTTATTAAATATTTTTAATTTCTGCATGACTTATTCCTAATAATAAATATAAAAATATTATTAATAATAATTTCTTTCCTGGATTTTTTAAAGGACAAATTCAATGCAATTAAGTAGGAACATTCAGTTATATTTAACCTTTCTTATGGTTTGACTACATGATTTGACCTCTTAATCAAGGATTTTATTATTCTGATAAGTTATGTCTATATTTCTTATGTCTATATTCATGTTGACAGTTTATAGAACTGGAGTATTTCTTCCACTGATATCTTAAAATGGTAATTCTGATGCTCCAAGGAAATACTTATAAGTATATTAATATGGCAGCAATATTTCCATGCTGTTCCCCACTTAAAAAAAAGAAATCTGAGATTTCTATTTAGTAAACAAAATTATATCATATATCAATTCCATTTAAAACAAATGGAAGCATAACATTAAATTGGCATTCAGCTAGACAACAAGTCAATTTGTCTAGGATTACGAAACGATATATGCTATGTTACAACACATGCACTTTATCTAACCTTTGCTTTCTAACAGTAGTTACCATAACTACTAAAATATTTTTTGTATGTTTCCTGCTTCAGCTTTATACATAGCAGTCAGAAATACCTGTTACATGTGAAAAATTATGAGCAGCTACAAATATTGTATAAAGGTACATGATAAAATATTTTGCTCTACCACATATGGTGAAGGAGAGACGAGCAGAGGTAAGTGAATACTATCAATTACTTAGGGCTCCCAGGTACAGAGCGTTTTATGTAAGTGTCCTGTTTACTCTAGCCACTCCATTTTAAAAGTCAGGCCATCAAATCTACAGTTTATCCTGAGAGCGTTAATGTCTAACCACAACAGTTTTCCCCAACACTATTGGTGTCATGTCTGTTCCTATGTCAGTCTGTATGTGGGGGGTCCTGGAAGGCTTTATGAGCTAGCCACTTCAGGCCCTTCTACAACCTTTCCCATAAGTGCTCCACCTTCTCCTTGTGCAATATTCTTTGAAAGAACTGAAAGTAAGATCTCACAAGTAAGTTCTAAAATCAAAAATCTAGAGACGTTATTATTACAATTATCATTCCAGCTGAGACTGGAAGAGACAAATAACACACATGTAAAACTCCAAATGAGATATCAAGGATGTGATTCGCAGTTAGAGATGGAAATCCATCTGCAATATAGAGTAAGGTGACTGGGAGAAGTGGAGGTCACGATATATTCTTCTCCAACATATTTTCTGTTAAGCTGATTTTTGGCGCTTGCTGCCCAGAATGTTAAATTTTGTAGACCCCTGTGTTGAATAGCTATTCTGACTACATAAGGAATCCAGGCACTCTGCTCAGGACTCCAGATTAGGTACCTAGATATGTATAAATGTCATATGACAAGATGATGATTATTTTTAACCTTTTAGTAAAATTTGTCTTGTTTAACTTATGTCTTCAAGATTCTTCTGGCTTTGTTCAGCATTCTGTGGAAGGCATAAGGCAAGATTCTGTAGAGGAAGATAAGCTGTCCAGATTATTGTATTACTAATAATTTCATATATATAATAAGAGAGAAAAGAGCTTTGTGCGGGAAGTTTTAAGAGCAGAATTTTCTAACTTGTGTGTTTGACTGTAAAGGTATCAAATCTGTAACCCTTTCCCCCATTCTCCTTTCCCCTCTTTCCCCTTCTCTCCTTTCCTTCTCCTATTTTTTTTGCATACATAAATGTAATTAATGTTGTTATTATCTGTAATTTATAAACCCAGATTTGTAGGTAATAAAATTTTATTGAAAACAAATATTTTTCTTGTCAAGTTTTCATTTCAGTGAAAAAATGTTAAAAAAGAACTTTCACAATTCTCACTAGCATGTTAAGAAGATATCTGATGAAAGTTAAGTGAATAAGTTTGATAGAGATGAAGACCCCCAGTCCTTTCTTGAGAGACTCACTAAGTATAAGATAATGGACTATTTAGTACAGACTGAAAATTTTTTCTTAAAATTTCACTTCTGTCGTATACTCTGTGTGATTTTACAGTCAGAAGGTAATCATGGCCAAAAGGGGAAACACAACTCGTAGAAAAGGCCAAAAGTTTGCTATTGGTCTACTTTAAACCTGAGGTCTAAGATAAAATAAACCATTACTAGTAATCCAGACACAAAACTACTGCCACTAAGGGTCTTATTAATACAAACTTTGTTAATAATACAGCCAAAATAATTACTAAAAAACCTTACTGATATCCATCTGGTTTGGGTTCTGTTTGTGACAGAGTTAATTTTCCCCATAACAGCCCTCATAGTGCTGTGCTGTTTATTAGAGAATCATAGAATCACAGAATATCCCAAGTGGCAAGGGACTCATAAATATCGAGTCCAACTCCTGACTCCACACAGGACCAGCCCATTCAGAGCATATGACTGAGAGCGTTGTCCAGACACTTCCTGAACTCAGACAAGCTCGGTGTTTTGACCACTTCCCTGGGGAGCCTGTTCCAGTGCTCGACCACCCTCTGGGTGAAGAATCTTTTCCTGATCTCCAACCTAAACCTCCCCTCACACAGCTTCCCTTGGGTTTTATTACTGGTTACCAAAAGAAGGAGATCAGCGCCTGCCCCTTCGCTCCCCCTCATGAGGACACTGTAGGCCACAATGAGGTCTCTCCTCAGTCTCCTCTTCTCTAGACTGAACAAACCCAAGGATTTCAGGCTCTCCCCACATGGCTTTCCCTCAAGATCCTTCACCATCTTAGTTGCCCTCCTTTGAACACTCTCTAATAGCTTTATGTCCTTTTTGTACTCTGGTGTCCAAAACTTCACACAGTACTCAAGGTGAGGCTGCACCAGAACAGTGGAGTGGAACAATCACGTCCCTAGAGTGACTAGCAATGCCGTGCTTGATACATCTCAGGTCATGGTTGGCCTTTAGAATCATAGAATCATAGAACTGCTAAGGTTGGAAAGGACCTCTGAGATCATCAAGTCCAACCGTCAACCTAACACCACCATGCCTACCAGACCATGTCCTGGAGCGCCACATCTATGCGTTTTGTGAACGTCTCCAGGGACGATGATTCAACCACCTCTCTGGGGAGCCTGTTCAAATGCCTCACTTTCTCGCAGCCTGGGCTCACTGTTGACTCAGGTTCAACTTGCTGTGAACCAAGATCCCCAAATCCCTTTCAGTGTGGGTGCTCTCCAGCATCTCATCCCTGAGTTTGTATGTATAGCCAGGGTTGCCCCTTCCCAGGTGCAGGATCCAGCACTTGGTCTTGTTAAACTTCATGCACTTGGTGACTGCCCAGTTCTCTAATCTGTCCAGAGATCTCTGCAAGGTCTCTCCACCCTCAGCAGAATCAACAGCTCCTTCCAATTTAGTGTTGTCCTCAAACTTGCTCAGAACACCTTCTAGTCCTACATCCAAGACATTTATGATGAGAAGAAAGAACTGGCCCTAAAATGGAGCGCTGAGGAACCCCACTAGTCACTGACCACCAGCCTGATGTAACCCCATTTACCATAAGTCTTTGGGCCGGACCTGTCAGCCAATTGCTCACTCATCACATAATGGTTTTTTTGTACTGTATTGGTAGCTAAAAGGTGTTGGTAACACACCAGTGTTTTGGCTACTGCTGAGCAGTGCTGACACAGCATCAAGGCCATTTCTGTAACATTTCTCCCACCCTCACCACTAGACGGGGGGTGGGCAAGACCTTGGGAGCATATGTAGCCAATACAGCTAACCCAAACTGCTTTGATGATTATATATATAATTCTTTGATTCTAAGAGAATGTAACTTCATTAAATTAATCTTCATTGCTTGTTCCCTCACTGCAGACTGCAGCTATAGAATTCTGAGATAAAAGGGTTAAAGGATTTTAATTTTTTTCTGAAGTGTCAGCATGTTCCATATTTCTTCTTCCCACAGAAGAGAACAGCAGTTCTGTAGACTGAATCAAATTTTATTTGAACATACAGTGAAGTAAATGATTACTTTGGATAATGTTTTATAGTGATAAGGTCAACTAATAGACTTGATTAGAACCGAACCAGTGAATAGTTTTGCTTTTTTCCATTACAGGACTGAGTACATAGAAATAGCTATAAAATGCTGAGTATGGACAGCAAAAATGTATCTATTTTTGTCAATGTGTAAAAATCCAAATCAGGAAGGAGTCCATATTGCCTTACGAGGTGAGGTAGTAGAATTGCTTATAATGAGATAAAAAGGTTGAAAGGTTGTTTCAAAAATAACTTTTGTCTCATAAACAGAAAAAAAATTTCAAAATTTTTGTGGCTAATCTCAAACTAACCCTGCCTTCTTTCCTCCAAATGAAAAGTGTGAAATATTTGTGCATCTGTATATGTTTAATGTGATCACACTTGTGTTTGTGAGATAGTTGTAAAGTTTGATATTTTTCTTGTTAATGAGATCCAGTCCTTTGAACTTAAGATTTAACAACTTCTGTAGCATCTCATCTTTTCTCTACAGACACATTAAAAACTGTTATAACTGAAATAAAAATTTGAATACTTAGGAGATATAAGCTCTTCAGGGAAAAGGAACTTTTGTTGTTGTTTATAGTGGAATAGATCATTGTTCTCCAAGATCCTGATCTTGACTATACCCCTTTGTATTCCAACCACAAAAGGTTGCAAATATATAGTCACTGTCATGTCATTTTGCTTCAAGGACAACACTGCAACAAGGACCAAAATCTGAAATCCAGTAGAGGCACATACAAGGACAGTATTGTTCTCTTAGGATGACTAAAAACCACAGATATGATGTTATCAATAACACCAGGAATAAAATTAAAGTAGTGTTAAATTAAGTACAGCTCAATTTTGAATTGCAATAATATAACACACACATATTTTACCACAGTTTCCTCATCAACTGTGTCACTCAGCCCTTCATGTGAATGCTTGATGCATTTTTAAGAATGTGAGAGTATGAGAACAGTCTTTCCCAGGAACTAAAACACTTATCAATAAAGAAAAGGCTGGAATAAATTACAGTTAAATTAGCTCATCTTTGATAAAAGTGTACTTAGAGAGTAGTTATCAATAGTTCATTCCCCAGTCGTACTGGAATATCACCAGTGCTCGCAGGGGTACTGACAGGTCCAGCCCAATTCATTAATGACATGGAACAAAGTACCACACTTTCATTTTAGAGCGATTCAGGTGAGACAGCTTTAAGCTCTTTAGAGAATAAAGACTGAATTCAGAGAAGTCCTGAGCAGTCAGAGAAATGGTCTGAAACAAGCAGGATGGGATTTGGTGGAAAAATAGGGAAAGTGTTGCAGATAACACAGCAGTCAGCCAGATCCACACGACTCAAGGAACTGGCACGCCAGCAGTTTTGAACAAAAAAAAAAAAGAAAGGGAGGAGAGGGCCGAGGGTCATATAGGGCAACAGACATATTTATCAATGATAACAAACTTTTTCCAGAAACAAAGAAATTTGAGAAGTTGGCTGAGAAAACTGTCAGGATCTTAATGTCCCTGTACAGCCCCTCCCAGCACATGCCCCACCCTGCCCATGGTCCAGGACCCCACGTCAGCTCCCTTCCCCAGTAATGCATCAGCAGGGCCAGTCTACAGCTCCCACAGCCCGACCCTGCCTGGCCATGGGTCCTGCCAATTCGGACCCATTTCGTGGGTCCATATCCCAGACTGCCCTCAACCAATCTCCATCCCACAGAGCTGCCCAGGGCTGGAGCTGCCCTGGTGCGCCTCTGGCTGCCCTGCTCCTGGCTGGTGGGTAGGACAGGCTCCGATGGCTAGATCCTACCCTGACAGACCCTAGGGGGCTCCCACCACTCCTGGCTTCCAGTCCAGGGGATCTGCCAGCCCCTGTTGCAGACAGGAGTATCACAAACACCCAAAATTAATTTTCATCATCTGGTAGAACTTCCTATATAAAAGATTGTCCTAGTTTTGGCTGAGATAATTTTCTTTCTAGTAGCTGGTGTAGTCCTGTGTTTTGGATTTAGTATGAAAATAATGTTGATAACACACCAATGTTTTCAGTTGTTGCTAGGTAAGTGTAGTGCCCACACTAAGTCAAGGACTTTTCAGCTTCCCATGCCCTGCCAGGTGCACCAGAAGCTGGGAGAGCACAGTCAGGACAGCTGAGCCACTCGGACCAAAGGGATATTCCCTAACATATAGTGACATGCTCCATATATACATATGTAGCTGGGGAGGCTAGCCAGGAGGTGAGATTGCTGCTCAGGAACAGACTGGGTGTCAGGTTGTATAGAATCATAGAATGGTTTGGGTTGAAAGTGACCTTAAAGGTCATCTTGTACCAACCACCCTGCCATGGGCAGGGACAACTGACACTAGACCAGATTGCCCAAAGCCCCATCCAACTTGGCCTTGAACACTTCCAGGAATGAAACCTCCACAGTTTCTCTGGGCAACCTGTTCCAGGGCCTTACCACCCTCACAGTAAAGAAGTTCTTCCTAATGTCGAATCTAAATCTCCCCTCTTTTAGTTTAAACCCATTCCCCCTTGTCCTACCACTCCTTGTCCTTGTAAACATCCCCTCTCCATCTTTCCTGTAGGCCCTTTTAGGTACTGGAAAGCAGCAGTTCGATCTCCATGGAGCCTTTTCTTCTCCAGGCTGAACAAGACCAACTTCCTCAGCCCTTTGATCAACTTTGTGACCCTCCTCTGGACTTGCTCTAGCAGCAACATATCTTTCTTGTACTCAGGACCCCAAGAGCTGGACGCAGTACTCCAGGTGGGGTCTCAATCACCAGGGGCAGAATCCCCTCCCTCGACCTGCTGACCACACTGTTTTTGATGCAGCCCGGGACATGGTTGGCTTTCTGGGCTGCCAACGCACACTGCTGGCTCATGTTGAGTCTCTCATCAACCAGCACCCCCAAGTCCTTCTCCTCAGGGCTGCTCTCAATCCATTCTCCATCCAGCCTGCAGTTGTATTTTGGGTTGCGCTGACCCACATGTAGGACCTTGCACTTGGCCTTGTGGAACTTCATGCGGTTCGCACAGGCCCATCTCTCCAGCCTATCAAAGTCCCTCTGGATGGTGTTCCTTCCCTCCAGCATGTCAATCGCACCACACAGCTTGGTTTCATCAGCAAACTTGCTGAAGGTGCACTCAATCCCACTGTCCATGTTGCCAACAAAGATGTTAAACATTGCTGGTCCCAGTAAGGACCCCTGAGGAACACTGCTTGTCACTGACGTCCAGTTTCCTTTCATATGCAGTGAGCAATTGCATTTGTACATCACTTGTATTATTGTTGCTGTTATTATTATAAGCAATCTGAAACTGTAAGTATTGCTAAATTGGTGAGAAAGGCCAGATGTTGCACGGAGCTCATTGTGCTCTTAAGACACACTCCTACAAACAACCAAATAATACAAACTCTTATTTGTTGTTCTTCTAATTCCTGCTCTATATCTACTAGTGGTTTTAACTGTCAGATCAAGAACTATTTTCCTGCTGTCACACAAAGAAAGAATGATATTTTCCAGCACAAAAGTGTATCTCTGCAAATGTTAGTTATATCCTGAAGAGTTTCTTATTTGGATATTTCAGAGCTTTTGAAAGAGTCTTTTACCAGATTAGCTATTTTGGCAGAACCCACCTAATGATGGCATGGTCTCTGCCAATAGAAAACAAAACAAAACAAAAAGGCTTTAAAGTTATATCAGCAAGAATGTTCTTTTTTTTTCTGGAATTTTTGGCTACAGCTGTTCTAGTAAGGATGCTTGGGAATGCTCCTGGTCAGAAGCTAGTTGGCACAGAATAGTCCACATCTAAGGTAATAAAGTTTCTCTGTTTCCAGTCTATGATGGTTGTATGCAAAGTCCTACTGGAAACAGTCCCTGTACATTTCAAATACCAGAGCATGCCTGGGAATTGATCAGCAGATAAGTTGTAACAGTACAGCTACAACTTCTGTGCCTCTACAAAGAATTTCTCTAACAAAGCAGTGTTATTTGTGTGTATGATTACACGTATAGGAGGGTTTTTTTTCATGGTCTTAAATGATATAGGTATTCTAGCAGAAAATTTTGATGTAGAATTTGTTACATCTAATAGAAAAGACGTAAAGTACATAAAAAACCTACTCTGCAAAAACAAAGCTAAAACTTGGAACTGGAGAGATCATAAGCAGTACTGTACTTTTTCAATGGATTTTTTTTAGCAGTGTTTAGTTCTCTGGTGTACTATCAGAAGTTTTCAGACTAACAGTGTGGGAGGAAGCAGTGTGTGGCAGTACCAGTGATTACAAGAAAAGTGAACCAAGGCCAGGAACTAGCAGACAGTGTGAGAAATTTCCTGCCAGGCAGAGAATCTTGCAGAGCAAACTCACAGCTGGTGTCCTACTTATCTAGCACCAGAGGATATCAATGACCAGGAAATGATGCAAACTTTATATATAAGCATGAGAAACACAGTTAACATGGCAGATAGCACACTGAAAAAGCAAAAGGGATCCAGAGGCAGATGCTGGTCACAAAAAAATTATGCACTGGTGACTATGCACCAAAGGTGATCCCCGGCCCTGGATGCTGTAGCCAAATTGAGTCCTTTGATAGCCACTACTAATAAAGGTATTCTGATCCTGGGTACCACCATTCAGGTCTGATGCTGTAGGACATGCCTGGTGCTCCTCCCTGGGGCTGAAAACAGTAGTCATCATCTCACCTATAGGACATGTCCTCTGATAAAGATGCAGCTCCTTCACCTGGCATTGCATTAGAGAAGAAAGTGAGCAGCATTCATTTCACCTAGGATGACAAACAACAGATGAACAAGCAAGTGCAGAAATAAGAGCATAAACTCCAGAGAAGTAAGAGGAAGGGTATGGCTAACACAAATAACTCTCTGGAATATGGATAATTATGATTTCTTGTAGCAGAAGAAAAGCTATCTCCAGATTTGAACTGTTTGTTAGCCTAAGAGAGTATGTGATCAAAACCTCATCTCAGTAAACACAAAGGAGCACAGAGGAAGGAAGCCTGATAAACTAACTGGAGCCACCTGAGCACCCTGATCCAGGTCTTCCAAGGGTTGTCACAGGTATCAGCCCATTTTCCAGCTAAGACAGACATTATCATGCATCAGTGAGAGCTGGGGGATGTTCTCTAGATCACTTTAGAGACTGAGGGAGGTTACCACCTAAGAAGTGTGTCTTTCTTATGGGATGCTGGGGAAGAGAGTCCTAAGATTGTACCAAGGGTACTTAGGGTACTTAGGGTAAAGCACCAAAGGCAGGAAAAATGAAGGGAATAAGATGATTTGAGGGGGAAGACAGTATGGTAAAACAGAGGTAAAAGAAGGTAAAAGGGGCCAGTAACAAGTAAACAGCTTGCTGATTAGTATGCCTGTCTAGTATGCCTTGTGCCTAATCACCACAGTCTGCTTTTCCTTCTTGCTAAACTCCATTTCTAACTATTTTCCTTGGTGTAAGGAAACACAGAGAGCAGATCAAATCCCTTAGAACTGAGTGGGAAGAATGAATTCCATTTGGATAAATTTCTTGGCTGGATACTTCAGGTCTTTGGATGGGAAACAGGGCCAAAAGGAAGTTAGAAATGTTAGTGGTTGGCGATTTTGTTTTGAGTGGCACAGAGATACCTACTTTCTAGTATGATCTGTCATTCCAGAGAAGTTTGCCACTTTGCAAAAGTCCACATCTGTGATCTTGCAGACAGAAACTTCTGAAGATCATTCAGTCACATCATGATGGTTCAGTTATTACCCCTTTCTGCTTCACTTTGGTCAAAACAACCCCAGGCAGCGCTACAGGCTGGGGGCAGGGTGGTTGGAAAGCTGTGCAGAGGAAAAGGACTGGGGGGTGTTGGTTGACGCTCACCTGGACATGAGCCAGCAGTGTGTCCAGATGGCCAAGAAGGCCAACAGCATCCTGCCTTGTATTGGCAATTGTGTAGCCAGGAGGAGCAGGGAGATGATTGTCCCCCTGTACTCAGCCCTGGTGAGGCCGCACCTCGAGTACTGGGTCCAATTTTGGGGCCCTCACCACAAGAAAGACATCGAAGCCCTGGAGCGTGTCCAGAGAAGGGCAACGAAATTGGTGAAGAGTCTGGAGCACAGTTCTTATGAGGAGCAGCTGAAGGAACTGGGTTTGTTTAGTCTGGAGAAGAGGACGCTCGGGGAGACTTTATTGCCCTCTACAACTACCTGAAAGGAAGTTGTGGTGAGCTGGGGGCTGGCCTCTTCTCGCAGATAACTCGTGACAGGACAAGGGAGAATGGCTGCAAGTTGAGCCAGGGGAGGTTCAGGTTGGAGATTAGGAGAAATTCTTCTTGGCAAGGAAGGTCGGACATTGGAAGGCGTTGCCCAGGGAGGTGGTGGAGTCACCATCCCTGGGTGTGTTTAAAGAAAGGTTGGATGTAGTACTTAAGGACATGTTTAGTGGGTAATAGGTGGTGGGGGGATGGTTGGACTAGATCCTTGAGGTCTCTTCCAATCTTAATGATTCCATGATTCTATTTGATGATTCTATTATCTGATCATCAGCTGACCAAATGGATATCTCATACCATATGACTTCATGCTTGATTTGTAAGGGGCTTGGGAGAAGAAGAAGGGGGGGGGGGCAGCAGCATTCGGAGTGATGGCGTTTGTCTTCCCAAGTAACCATTATGTATGATGGAGCCCTGCTGTCCTGGGGATGGCTGAACCCCTGCCTGCCATGGGGAGTGGTGAATTTATTCCTTGTTTTGCTTTGCTTGTGCACGTGGCTTTTGCTTCACTCATTAAACTGTGTGTATCTGAACCCATGAGTTTTCTCACTTTCACTCTTCTGATTCTCTCCCCCTTTCCGAAGAAGAGGACTGAGCGAGTGTCTGCGTGGTGCTCAGCTGCCAGCTGGGGTAAAACCATGACACAGCATGACCAAAACATTGTGATGGTTTGGTATGGGATGTTTAGGAAGGATAGGCAAGGAAGAAGAGGACAGGGATTTAACTTGCTGTAAAGGAGCTCCTTGACTGCTGTCCTGTCTGACTCGGTGGGTGTAAGGGAGAGGTAACTTTTTAATTATCTGTGCGGTAATCGGGGATAAGGACAATTACTCTAGAGGTTCAAACAAATCACAAATTTACTTAAAACTTGTCAGAACCACAAAAGATAGAGGTTTGGCAAAGGTTATAACAACACTTAAAACTCAGCGAAATCACAAGAGACAACGGCTTAGCAAAACTTGTGACGACATTACCTTAATGTGCTGAAAATGAAGTTAGAGATAAAGAGAGAGGAAAAGAAAGAGAGGGAAAGAAAGGGAAGACAGATAAGTGATATCACCGTCCTGGGTCCAACGGTTTTCTCTGCTCATAGTTGTAGTCC
>VWZZ01004611.1:211527-235526 GCA_013399095.1 Psophia crepitans | reverse complement strand
GGAAGGAAGGAAGGAAGGAAGGAAGGAAGGAAGGAAGGAAGGAAGGAAGGAAGGAAGGAAGGAAGGAAGGAAGGAAGGAAGGAAGGAAGGAAGGAAGGAGTCATTCTGGTTGCTCCAGTATTTTTTTTACATGTCAGACTGTGGAAACCCTGTTGAAACCACAGCTCAGCCTGGGGAAAGTATTAATAAAAGTTTGTTCTCTTTCCCCACAGAAAAACCAAAAACAGATAAAGAGAGAGAAAAAAGAAAACCACAAGTCATGCCTCGTGTTTTGACCCAGTCCTAAAGCAATTTAGAAGGATGAAGCAAAAAAGAATTCTAACCTCTCCTTTCAGAGATTAAACAGTGTTCTTCACACATCAGCTGTTACTCTTTCTTCTAGATGCCCCTCTACATTAAGTAGAAAGATTAAAGTAAAGGAACTATTTATGCTGATGTAGACCTCCTGTGTGATGACTTTTACTGCCCTTATTCTGTTCAGACATCATGTCCAAAGTTACTGTATACAGACTTAGTGACTTTTTAAAAGGCAGAACTAGACCCAGTGACTGTTAAAACCTGAGGCCTCCCATTCTGGACTCTTTGCAGCACTTTTGAACACAATGACTCTTTTTGTTGCCCTAGATTGAAAACAGATTTCTTAGTGTGAAATATTGGTGTAGTGTGAAGTCTAGAAGGAGCAATATCAAAGTTAGCATTTCAGCTATATAAGATTCTTGGAGATAGATTTGGATGGAAAAGATGTTTTATCTTTAAACAATTAGATGTTCAGAGATATCTGAGTATTTAATCTTAACTTCATATTTTTCTTGCATGCTATGCAGTTACAGCAAAATTGTTATAAAGTCTTTCAATTTTTCTTCTAGTTTTAGTTATACTATAGAGATTAAATATGATGAAAAATTTTGGAGGCTGATCCATCTGATATTAGAAAATTTATTTTAAGTTTTGTGTACTGTTGGGGAAATATGATTCCTAGTGTACCTTGAAGGCTTGTTCCCAGTTTCTCAGACTAGGGAATTTGTTAGATAATCTGTCAATTCTCATGCAAGTGTTTTATTTCAGCAGAAAAAAAGGCAAGGAGAGAGAATCTTTATCATTCACTCTTGAACTTCATGTTATCTGTTAATGATCAATGATCTGCTGAGAGAAATGCATTTGATTTTATTTCTTTTATATTTCAAACTGAGGCTAAAAAAATTGTTCCTATAGTAGTGTTTTTGTGATTATTACTTTATAATCTTTGTAATTAAGAGAAGATTTGTTAGAGAAAGAATGTGGATTTCAGTCAAGATATTTTTAAATAACTCTATAACTGATAATAATTTCTGTTTGCCTTAAAGATAAATTTTCTAACATGTTAAATACAAGGTAATTCAGTGATCAAGGAATACCACACAGATTCACTAGCCATCTTATAATGGAATCAACGGATACCAAATCACTGATACTTGTAAAATATGTGAACTTGAAGAAAAGGACATATGTAACAATCAACAACAAAGAGTATTTTATGTGCCAACATCTATATAATTCATTGCTGCGGGAAAATGTTACAATGCTGTAGTTATAAATCCTCTCAATTCATTGTCTTAATGGCAATGATTTTTTTTCCTCTGCTTTGATTAGAAATATGCTTCTGCCACCAGCTGAACATTTTTTTGTTAACAAGCTGATGTTTTTCTCTGCTATTTAGCGAATGATCAGAGATGTAAACACTGAAGATAAAACAGTGAGTTTTGCATCCCAGCTCTTCTGCAGAAAGAAGTATCTGCACAAGACAAGCTTGCTAGTATATTTACTGGTTTAGTCAATGAATAAATGCTCATTTTTTTTCTGATACTGCATCAACACATTTTAAAATATCTGTCTTGGACATTTTCAGGAAGTTTGGGTTTGCTCCATATTTTTGCAGGTCTTTAATCAACTGGATCTCTCCTAATTTCTATTAAAACTATTTTAAATGAGAGCAGCTGTACATATGTGACATTAATAAATGTTCATTATAGCTGATTTATTGCAGGGAATATGACTGTCAGTCCATTTAACTAGGAGTTTGCCAAATAAAATGCAAAATTGTATGGTGTCCTGCTGAGGGCAGCAAAACATTCAATATATATGCTTTTAATAAGCCAGTTATTGTTCTATGCAAACTAATTCTGAAATTGCAAATGACTGACAAGTATGCTTTTTGATTTAGGAATAGATGCTAGGAAGTTGTATTTTTTCCGTTTTATCAATCACTGTCTCATAGGGGGTTCTAATACTAATAATAAACACTTAGAAATTCTTCTTCAGACTTACATCCCAAATTAGAATGGGTCTGCAGGTAAAAACAGGTGTTTAAACTGGAAGCCATTTACAGTATTAAACACAAAGGACGGTAAAAAAGGTGAAGCAACCTGATTTTTTCTTTCCTTTTTTATCAGTTGATATACACTATAAAAAATACTGGAACTAGGAACAGTTATCTCCTACAAAAAAAAAAANAAAAAAACCAAACCACAAAACCAAACCCAAAACATTGTATTTTGATGATTTAGATTAACTGCTAACCTAATTCTTTGAAAAAATAATTTTCATTGCCGAATATTGTCAGGAATATAAAATTAGGAAGAGTATAAAAACTAAATCTCAACAACTAAGTATCTAGAAATAAGTAAAAAGTAATTTACTCATCTTCCCTTCAGCATGAAGATTCTCCTTTTTAGTGATTCTTTCAATAACCTCAACTCATACCTTTTTAATCTGTGGCAGAACCAACCATCCAAAATGGAAGAGAGATGTCAAATTGACAAATACTTAGTCTTATGCAAGACTAAAATGAGTGGTTGCTCTTTTTTTCTTGAAATGGAAAAAAGATGAGCTATATATCCAGGCTTCATAAATATCTATTAATTTTGCCCATATGCTGCTGACTTTGGCTTCCTTTTTGCCTAATACGTATCCGAATCTGAAATACATAAGATGGAAAAATGGTTTACGTTATATGCTTTTGTCAGAGGGAAAAATAATGTTATGTTTCATGTAGAGCAATAAGCAGAGAACATTTTTAGAGAAATCGTGGACTGCAATTATTGTTAAGCATATTTGTTAGGTTTATGTTTGGAATTATTTCCAACATTCAGTTTCAAACTAGCCTTAAATATTAATTGCACTTTATATTTCAAATCTGTCTGTTGCTCTGTACGATACAAATGCTTTCATTTTGTATGATGTATGTTCTCTTTAGAATGAACGGAAAGCAGTTCAGATTTTAAAAGGGTTGTTTTTGAAGACACTTTTGTGGAGCTCTGCTTTCACAAATTACGTGAACGGGTAAGTGTTTTGGTTTGACTCAGCGGGCAGACGAAACAACCACAGACATTTGATCACTCCTCCCGACAGTGGGATGTGAAAGAGAATCAAAAAAAGAGTAAAACTCATGGGCTGAGATAGAAACAGTTTTATAGGACAGAAAAGGAAGAATAATAATAATAATAATAATAATAATAATAATAATAATAATAATAATAATATACAAAACAAGTGATGCACAGCATGATTGCTTACTAACTGCTTATTGATGCCAAGCTAGTTCCGAATCTGTGGCCCCGCCCATCAAACTCCCCCCAGCTCATATACTGAGCATGACATCATATGTTATGGAATATCCCTTCGGCCAGTTGGGTTCAGTTGTCCTGGCTGTGCCCCCTCCCAGCTCCTTGTGCCCCTCCTGCAGAAGGCTCATGTCGCCTCATTGGCAGGGCCTGGGAAGCTGAAAGGACCTTGACTTAATTGTAAGCACTGCTTAGCAACAACTAACCATCAGTGTGTTGTCAACATTATTCTCATACTAAAGGCATATAACACAGCACTGTACCAGCTACTAGGAAGAAAATTAACTCTATCCCAGCTAAAATCAGGACAGTAAATAATTGAAAATTATACAAGGCTATTCATCTCTTAAAATTTCACTGTGTAGGGGATTATTTGAATATGTACTGCAAGGTTACTTCTTCTCATCTTTTTTTTTTTTTGGTTTATCTAACACTGTAAAAATTAACTGTTATTACATAACTCCTCTGATTGCACTTGATGCAAGTGTGGAGGTGAATAATTAACATATTTTTAAAGGTGTACAGGAGTGAAATAAATCTTGACACACCCTGCATTCTTTCAAATTTACTTTTGAAGTACTACACAACATACTTCTTCAATAAGAACATTCATATTATTTGAAGAATTAAGTTGTTAACATTATACATAAATAAATTCATAAATAAATGGCCTGATATTAAAAAAAAGATCATGATTTATCTTTGTTATTCATATGAGCCAATCTGCTGGCTTTCAAAGTAAATGTCAGGTAAACTGCTACAGATCAGTTGCTCTTCATTCCGTTAAAAAAGTTGTATTTTTCTGACTGCTTTTCTGATCACTTAATAATTTATCTGAAATCTCTAATTGTGGGGTTTTCAGGAAAATAAAAAGCAAATTTATTAATTCTAAATAACCTAAAATGTGTGTGCAGGATTTTTTTCATACATGAGCAAAAAAGATTAAGACGTCATCAGCACAGTGACACAACCATACATAAGGGTGAAGATCTCTGAGGGAGTCTCATTCATCCACCCATTCAGACTACAGCCATTGTTGGATACCCTTTCACACTCATAAAGTGAAGAGCAAATGGATAGGTGGACTTCAGGGTAACCTATGTGTTACAATTTCTCTGTGGAAAAAAAGATGAACAGCAGAGGATTTTTTTGAGGTGGTCCTGCTATGTGGTCTTCAGTGGAGGGTTTCAGAGAGGTGACAGTACTAAGGGTGTATTAAGAGAGGACAGAATCTTTTTTGCAGAGGGTTTATTTACCCTTTGATTCTTTTTGCAGCTGTATTCTTCAGGCCAAGGAGAATGGTGTGAGTAAATAGGGAAAGAAAAAGAGAAATGGAAAGAAAGGGAAATTCTGCTAATGAAAGCAATGTTTCTACTCATGAGAAGTAATAAATCTCCTTTCACCTTCCAGTGCTTTCTTTTCCCCATGAAGGTCGGTGGTCAAGACTGCAAGCTAGCTTTCTGGTTTTTGAGAGAGATCAAACAAGAAAGTGAAAGGTGAAAGAAAATTAGTCATCATGGAACCAAAGAGAAAAAAATAATTTTATTATTGCTATCCAAACTAAAGGAGGGAGTAAAAAGTATAAATAGCCCCAAAAAACATCTTTCAAATCCTGAAAGGAAACAAAATTCCTTTCTTCTTTGCCTACACCATCTATCTCTTATCATTAATATTTCAGGAGAGAGCTTAGGCTGGCCAAGCTGGTATCATGTTGATATATATGTCTTAATTGATAAGCATAATAAATATATTTACAGCCATGAAAATTATGTGTGTTGCTACCTTATTTCTTCTTCCAGAATGCAAACATTTTTTTCAAGACTTCTGGACTGCCTCAGCCTTGGATTTGTGGATGATATGTACAATGAAAGTAGTCAGAAGTCCTAACGCTATAATTCATGTTGGGATTTTACTTTTTCTCTATTTCCCTCTTTCCAAGCTTAAGCTGAGTATGCTCTGCTAGACAGAATTGGAACTAGAATCTAGAGCACAGCAATTACTGTTCTGTGGCCTGTATTATGCCAGCTAACCTTGCTAACAACAACGGCGCATGCTCCTCTTGAGATCTGCCTGACAGAGTAGTTGTCATCACAGGAAAATGAAAACATAAGGATGCACCAGATAGATAAATCCTTTTATTAAAGTAATCTGCACATTTCTTTACTTCAGCTTCACCAGGTAGTATGATATCTATATTTAGGTTTTCATTAGCATCCTTGGGGAAATAAATATTCCTCCGCCTCATTTGATTAATCTCCGCTTGTTTTCTACCTATCTTCTCACTCTACTTTTTAATAAAAAATCTCCAGCTTAATTTTGATCGGATTGCATACTTTACACTTCAGCAACTTGCTAATAATAAGGAATGTCTTTCTTCTCCCCAGTCTTCCTATGCTTGAGTTGATGAGTGGATGTTTTATAGGTCTGCTTGCTAGCATACCTACAGAAAGACAAAGATTTTAAATTTGTGAATAACTTCTTAGCATTTCCTTAACTTTTATTTATTTATTTTGCTGTACAGCTATGTATTGTTATACACATGAGATAGAGCAAATGCATCCACACACTACCATGTAAAAATGTTTACAGAAGAAAGTGTAAATAAGCACTTAGAGTTGAGTCCAGAACACCTTTGGATTTAGCAATACAAATATCCCTTCTGAGAATCACCTACAATGTGTTCAAATTATATTGAGTGAATATTTTTACAAGATCAGAAAGGAACAGCGGGCTAAATCATAATCCTACAGGAAACAGATATATACATAGATGTTATGTTACCTAGCAACACGGGGGCCAGATCTGTTATTTACTCCATTTCTCCAATCTTACTATAGTACATGGGGGAAAAAATGACACACATTGGGTGTACCAAGTCCTTAATCTCTGGTTCAGCAGGTCCAGAAAAAAAATGGAAAATGTGTATTTGTGTATGTGGTTCTGGATAAATATTATGAAAGGCTTATCTCTCTGTGCATCACAAGAACCAGTCCCTATTATTAGCTAGTATTCCACAGGAGTCAGAAATGTGTTAGAGTCTTTACAGAGTACAAGAAGAAGGAAACAAAAGCCAAAACAAAAATAATTTTAAACCTTACAACCCTAACTGTTGTAATTGAAGCAAGTAATTTACTTCAGGTTCTACTGATTTGACAGCATGTAACAATAGCGTCCTTTATTCAGTCTTCTATAGAAAGAGTTTCATAGGGAATACACTTCTAAGAAAAACTGTTAATGGACCTAAATGTTTATCAGCTCAGAGAGTTGGGGGTTTTTTACACAAAAAGCTGAGGAAACTTTCAGGAGAGTCGTAATAGTTACAATTATGCAAAAATGGCAAATGTGCCTACATTTTTTCTTTCATAGATACAGATATGAATCTGGTTGCTCAGAGAAGCTGTGGAGGCTCCATCCTTGGAAGTGTTCAAGATCAGGCTGGATGGGGCTTTGGGTAACCTCATCTAGTGGAGGGTGTCCCTGCCCATGGCAGTGGGGTTGGAACTAGATGATCCTTGTGGTCCCTTCCAACCCAAACCATTCTGTGATTCTA
Source organism: Psophia crepitans (assembly GCA_013399095.1). Taxonomy (NCBI): domain Eukaryota; kingdom Metazoa; phylum Chordata; class Aves; order Gruiformes; family Psophiidae; genus Psophia; species Psophia crepitans. Next base: position 228,377 of record VWZZ01004611.1, on the reverse strand, counting down.
TGATCATGTTTTTTGTCTGTAGCTCTGATACCAATCAGTTCTCTTTCTAGATGAAGAGAAATCTCTAACCAATAAGGAAGAGAGCACAAAAATGTTATTATCTAAAACTTTTTCAAATAAAACTTTTTCCATTAGTTGACCAGGGTGTGCAGTTTCAGGAAATTCCTGATTTTATATATTCCCAAGTGCCTGTGTCTGTGGGTACCTTCTGGATATCAGGTTTTTTTTTTCATGTTGAAAAAAGAGGAAAACACTCCACAGAGAGACTTCTGACTACCTGTAGAATCTGTCATTAACGGAGCAATCTCAATGACACAGTGTGCGTATGGGTGCGTATGTGTGTTTAGGACCTGATCTGCCATCCATGTAAGTCTTATATTTAGGACTCTTGGTTTTATTTTTACTGCTGAACAGAACATCCCGGAGTGTCAGCTGGCTCTTCCTCAGATGTCATGTAGCACATCATACCGATATATGTCTCTTTTAGGAGTCCTAACTCAGGCATGTTTAATGAGTACAAAGGTTAAAATTTAATGGTTGCACTGGATATTAGAGGGTCTTTTAATCCTCCAAAAGGCACTACAGTATTCACTGGTGTGTTGTGCGGCCTTGTGTACAAGAAGTGCAGCGAAACTAGTCTGAAGGTCAAGATATATGATTAGGTCTATGTGCTCCAGAAAACACTGGGCTTACTGAACGTGAGGATTACTATTCACTACTCAATCCTGAGAAAGGAGAAAAACTCAGCGTCAAAAAGTTTACAGAAACTTAAATAGGAGCTGCTTTGACACATTGGTATATGATATATACCCCAATACACACTAAGTATATACACACTAAGAGAAAAAGGGAAATTCTTGGGACCAGCAAAAGCATCGAACCAGCCCAAGTAGCAGCCAAAACCGGTTACCTACCTCATGAAACCACAGTATATATTTATTTAAATAATCTCAATTGAGGTTAAAAAGCCAAAAATTTTAATATGTCTTTTCCAATACAATTCAGAATGCTTTTCTTCATTTGTAATCTTTTGTATTATTTTAATTTGTGTGTGTGCTTCTATAAGCAACATAATTTTGGAATGAAAATTTAAACTTTTCATTTTGAAATGTCAAATTATGATTTTAAGGTTCAGAAGTCTCCTCCTCAAACACCTTTCTGTTTCCTTTAAGTTAAATACTGCCTGAATCAAAATGATTAGTTCATTATTTTTGTGGTTAAATTGGCATTTTCTCATAGAAGCCTCTTAAACATTTTACTTCCCAATCAGGTCTAGTCAGGAGACACTGTGCTTCTGGCTGTGGCATACCATTTCCAGGGGACTCTTGGAAGCAATGCTATCTGACTTCTATCACTGCTGCTTTCTTGTGAGTGCAAACCTCAAGTACTCCACAATAAGCAAAACTGAATGAAACTGCTAAAAATGGCTATTACATGCATCGTAGGCCTTCACTGCCTTACTTTCTAACAGTAATGCCTTTCCTAGTCCTTTTCTTCCTTTCTTGTTATAACATCTTACCTTCCTTATCAGTGCAAAAAAAAGAAAAAAACCAAGAGAGCTAATCCTGCCAGGTACTGAATGCCTTTGATTTGTATCAAATTGAGGAGAATGAGATCACATAGCAAATCTCCTGAACAGCTGCTGAAGTGACACCAAGGTCCTGTGTACTTTGGAGAGCCAGGCATTGATGTAGCTGCAGTTGCGCAGCTCCTTTTCTGACAGGCAAGTTTTCCATTCAGGCAGGCTTGAGAAACAGTGGCATTTAGATCTTGTTTCACTGCACCTCCTCAGCTCCAGTGATGCCTGCAGTCAGGGCAATTGATCAGTGAAAAAATAAGACCAAACACCAATGCTTCGGTTCTTCTTTCCTTAAGCGGAATTTAGAAGCTCTGAGGATCAAGGATTGAGGAATTTTTTTGTATTAATAAAAAAAAGAAAACCATGACCACACTATATAATATACGACATGTTATTTTCTAGTATTACAAAATTTTTTTTTGCTACGTTTGATCCTTTTTATTTTTTTAATTAATACCAGTGTTTTATGAATTCTGTTTTCTTTTTCTTTAGCATTTGGGATTACAGCTGCAAAAATGCCTTCTGTGGAGTGCTACTAATCGGCAGCCCACAAGGAACTGTAAGCAGCAACTTAGCAAAAGCAATCAAAATTCCTATAATCCAGGAAGTGGAAGGGAAAAGAGCCCAAAACAAATACACTTAAGAATCCACAGAGGCAATTAGGGAAGATGACAATAAAAGGCAACAATGATGACTATCTGTATCACTGTAGTAGGCCTACGTTTTCATCAGCTGTTCTGCTATATTTTTTTCAGCTAAACTCTTTTGTAAATTCTTACTACATTAGAAGGATAGGAACTTTTAGAAGGTCATTTTCTTCTCAATTATTTTGCAAATAGACTATTATGTGGAGTGGATTGTTAATTAAAAATAATTTAAAATTGTATATAATTCTCAGGAATTATGAAACTAAAAGAGAAAATGGGTTCTAGTTATTTTGGAGAAACCGAGGAGCTAAGCATTACCCTCAGTTACAGTAATGCAGTAAATTCTTACAATATGATGAATTATCGTTTCATTGTTTCAGATAAAGATCAACTGGCAAACTATTTTTTTTTAGTTGTACGGTTTTACGGGCCAACATTTACCACAGTCCTGCAAAAAAAATCAATACTGTCTATGCAGGTAGTTTGTAGAAGTTGGGAGTAAATGAGTCTATGTTCAGTCCTAGCTAGTGAAGACAGTCTTTTGAGGATATCACCTTCTTACAACTACTGTTTCCTATATTGATCTTGGCTAACCACTGTGGTACGCTGAAATCAATTCAACTGGTTCGGACCAGTTTAGTGAAAAAAAAAATAAAAATTAAAAAGGAAAACAAATCTTTGCTTTGTCACCATGTTTTTTTTCAGGCTGAATACATTCCTCCACTCTTCAGTTCTAGTTCAGTAATTTTCTCTTTTTAGGTTTTTTACATTAGGTCATGACTGTCAAGACACGTCCATGCCGAGTCTTAAAGCCATCTGCTGTCTTCCCGATCTGGACCAATTTATGCCCTTTATTTGTACAGAGACATCCACTACCATTCAAGGGAATGAGATGTCCTGACACCAAAGTTGTCCTCAGCATAAGGATCAAATCTCCAGCATGTCACTAGGCTTCAAAATGTTAAACAAAATTCAAAGTAATATTAAATTTTAGCTTGATAGTGTTGAGATGTGGTATACTGTTTGTTTCTTGGAAGTGATGAATCTTTGTTAACTTGTTTATTGATAACTGCAAGTTGTTTCGATTACATCTGATCTGATAAGGTTGTTTAGCCTTGTTATTTGTATATTTATTTTAACCATAGGCATCAAAGTTATTCCACATCTGTTACCAAACTGAGAGGAAGACAGACTTTCTTCTATGCAGATGAACAGACAGGATTCTTATACTGTTAGCAAATAGGTGTTGTTATTAGTTACATGTGTATCCTTCCTAGGTAATACCGGTACTACGAATTCATTTGAAAATACATTCCTTTTACACATTTTAGTCTTTGAAAATTAAAGCCAGAATAATTGCTAAACCAGCACTTTTCTGACACAAGTGCACTATTTGTTTTGGTCTTTATGTGTTTGTTCAAAAACTGTCAATTTAATATTTGTTCTCTGAACATCTGGTACTGTATTTGAGAACCTGCTATTGGCCTACACTGGGTTTCTTTTGGATTTCAGATGTAAAGATAATACATTCTAATATTGTTTAGACATGGGCCTTTTCCTATAATCCAAAGTTAAAGAAATTGAATCAAAGATGGAGAACACTGCAAAACAACTCCTTCTTCATTTTCTCCTTATGTATTTAACATAACTGAATGACAAAACAATATTGATAGTACGAAAAATGAACTAAAAATTAAATCACAGGGAAGAGACTTTGGGTGGGTGAAAGGAAGGAAGGAAGGAAGGAAGGAAGGAAGGAAGGAAGGAAGGAAGGAAGGAATAACACTAGAAATAACTAGTCTTTTGCCTATACAAATGCTATTTTTTTTTTAAGTGTATATAAATCCACTGTATTTACTGTCTTAGACAACAAACATATTTTTTTCAAACTCCTGACTGAACTGAAGATGGTATCACCAAGCCCAAAAAGTCCTACAGGTCTTTCTTCACATTGTGCAGAAATTCTAAAAAACAACCCAAACAGCTGCATATACTTCTGCATTGGATTGACACTGCAAAACACTGCGCATCTTCATTTTACCAGCAATTCACTGGAAACTGTGGATACTCTATGTCTTTTGGGATCAGCTTCCATTACAATAATGCTACAAAAACAACTCCACTCACGTTCCCATTGCTTCCCCTCTGCAAAAAAAAAACCAACACAAAAACACCCACACAAAAACCCCACACCAAAACCAAATCATGTTTAAAGACTTGCAAACAGTTACAAGAACCACAATGGTTTCAGGATTGTATTGTTTTTTCCACTGACAGAACTTGCATTTGTAAAAGGATGTATGGCATATAAAATCTGTGCTTGTGTATGTTTATAAAAGCACAATGGATGGATAAGATTAGCAGTTTTAAACTTTTAGCAGCAGTGCATGTATACTGTTTTTGATATCAAGACAGCTTGTTCAGAGAGACCCAAGGCTACCTAAAAGCTTTACAAATAAAATATATATCATTGCCCTGAACAACATACAAAGATCATGAAACACTTTAAAAATGCCGGTAAAATAAACATCACATATCTTCTCTTGATTTAATGATTAGGGTTGTGAGCATGTATGAGTAAATGGTAAAAATTTTGAGCTTTTTCTCAAGTCATCTGTAACTTGCAGGGGCAGTTCATTCTTTGATTTTCATTCTAACACATCTAAGTAGCAAAGCTTGGAGCAAGGGCACCTGAAAATAATTATTTTGATTTTTTAAATAATTTTTAAATTACATGGGCTATTTTTAAGATTCTGCAAGTTCTATAATATTCATGTTAGTGATGGAAGTGACTATAGCTATGATGATCTAACATGGTTTACTAATAGATATATGTTTTCAGTTTTATACACCTTTACCAAACAGAAACTATTAGGCTGATATTTTTTTATCACTAAGTTGGACTAGATTAAGTTAAAATAGTTTAGCTACTTATGTCACTGTGATATCGTGTTATATTATACTTAAGAACACAGAAAAAAAAAAGTTGAGAATTTCTTGTCTGTTGCAGAAAAAATTGAAACTTACCAAAGAGGTCTTCTTGAGCAGCATTTTATCTTTTTACTTCTTTGTGAAACCTTGACAACTTCTAAGCTTTAACAAAATCCCATTATATCTACTGAGCTGGATGGTGATAGCTAAATTAATTATAGTTTTGAAGTACATACAGGCTGAACAGAAGTTCATAATAAATGTTGTACTATATTGAACAAATTGTCCATCTAACCCTATATCCCATTTCTCACAGTGACCAATATTAATTAAAGTGGTTGTTTGCAGCACCAGAAAGGTGTAGCTTGACAGGTTAAAGGAACAATTGAAAGCATGGCCTACTTTTTGTCCCCTGTCCTTTATGTGATCAATTTGCTTTCAAGACTTTGTTGTTGCTGGTGCTTAATCAGATTATACATTGAAAGCTTTTACACAAATTTACTAAAAGGTTAGCATTTTAGTTGTTTATCTATTCATTAATCAATCTTTTAATTAAAAAAAAGGACACATTCATCTCATAAACAGTAGTTAGAATCTCCTAGCAACAATGTCATTAAGATGTAACTTCTTTTCCTTATTTTTTTTAAATCATTACTATTTTAAATATCCTTGACTCTTCAGAGTGTCTGAATTTAGATGCTACTTTGTCATAAGACTGAGGTCTTAAAAGAAGTTGCTTTCCTTGATGTCAACAAGACAATGTAAACTTATAAAATAGATAATATTAAAAATGTTTGTAATAAATAGTGTATGGAAGAAAATATTCCTAAGTATTCACAGAAAATCATAAATTCAAGGAGGTCTTGTAATAATTAGGAAAATTGCTTCCTAAGCATAATTTTTTAATGAGTCAAGATTCAGAACAATAAAGCTACTGATACACATAATATAATCAATAAAATCCAGCTTTTATGACAGTCATCAGCATAGCAGTCTTTTGTTTCACCCCTCATTTCTCTCTGATGTTGGCAGAGATGTAAAAAAAAAAAAAAAGTGAATAGCCATGTGTAATACTGAAAGCTAAGAAATAGCAACGTAACATTCCTATTGTATATTCATTTTTCAAAGGAAATTTTGAAGACACAACTTGATGACTTTTCTTCCGCTTTTTCTGCTTTGAAAAATAATTTCCTATTTTTATATTGAATATCTAGCTACACATAGATGACAACTTTCTGTTCAGCTATTTCTGAAATACACTAATGAATTAAACATTTCAACTGTTCATTCTGTTAAAAAATATGAATGAAAAAACCAGTTTTTTAAAAAATAAAAAGTAAGTTTCTATTTTTAAAAAAAAAATACTGTTTCTTATAAACATCCTCTTGATGTCCCTTGAATTAGCCACATCTAGAATTAATCAACTGAAAGGTAGTTAGTTTCAGTGTAAATTAATGTAAATAGTAAACATCATTGTAATGAAGTGTCACAACTAATGTTTTCCCAACACAATCTATTCAACTTGTTTTGTACATATTTTAGTACAATCTGAATGGCTAATTTCTCTCCACTGACTGTAAGGATTTCTAGGTGGGTATCTCACTGTAGATGTTAAAAGCTAAAGCTATCACCAGACTGATGAAGTGTTCCGTCTTAGATTTGCTTCAGTTTCATTTTCAAAGTTAAGTTTAAAACCGGGGGAGGGAGAATATAAAAATTATTTTAATTTTTAACATTTTGTAATCTCTTCCCACATTCCTCTCCAAAAAGCCAGAAACCATATAAAGAAAAAAACAAGAAAATGGTTTTATAAAAAAATATTTTTTTATGTTCCAGCAGTGACCTAAAACAAAAATAAATCAGTTGTTGAGACATGTACCTCTAGTCTTTAGTCTCTTTAGATTTTGATAAATCCACCAAAAAAGGGAGCTGTTACCCTGAGTTCTCAGACAGAAAGCCTTATATTTTCAGCCGATCTCTTTTTCACTTTGTTTTGGTTTTGCTTTACCTTTAGTTGACCTTTCACAGTTAGAGTGAAAGTACACAAGTTATTGAGTCAGTCCTCAATGGCTTGAACTTTCATGATGAGTGTTACGGGGAAGGAAAATGAAGAAATGTGTCAGAGAGAAGTGAAGAGGGTCCTTCAGCACCAACCCTGCATCACCTCCTACAGGTATTTCCCATTTGTGGCCCTGGTGTCCTTCAGTGATCTGTTATGTACCCAGGGAGAGGGCAGTGCTACTACATTTTAGTGATGCTACTCACAACCAGATGCAATAAAAATAATAAAAAAGTGCAGCATTCCTAGTGCTGGAGGGACATATTTGTACTAAGGTATGTCTGTGTTGCCTTCACAGGAGCGTTAGGCTGTTTAAGTTCTCTTGGTCCAAGAATGGAAGGAATATACTTTTGTACAGGTTCATCAGCATGAGCCACTCTGCATGTGTGCAGCATAGCAGGTTTACAATGTCCGTCAACTTGTCTGAGGCTGAGCCCTGTGCACCAAACAAATTATCTGTCCAAGAGCCAAGCATATGAATCCCAGATCACATGCATCCTACAAGACCGTATAATGCAGACCTGGTCTACAGCTTTATGATTTGTTTTTTCTTCTCCTTATAAATGCTGAAACTCTAGATTGTAAATAAATATTCATGGCAAAGAAAGTAAAACAGTAAAAGTGAACATTATTTGAATCACGTGGTAAACTATCCTGATTTTCCTCAATCACTCCACCTGAGAACATGACAGAGAAGCCCTTTCATGTGACAGTAAGCAAGGAACTCTCTCCAAAGGAGAGAGAGAATACAAGCCTACTTAATAAACAATGGCCCAATTCTTATGTCAAACATTAAAAGCAAATCTGAAGTAAACTACTTTCAAGTAACTTCTGCAGAAGTTATGACACATTCATGAATTTTAAATATATATGTAGCTTATGGAGTATCTTATGGAGTAAATATTTATGTTGCTTAAATAGAAGTCTTGCTGACAAAGCAGAGGTCTGTTTCACCCATAAAGTTGAAACAGATTGAGGAGGGCATATTTGGTATTTGTTTGCCTGGAATCTAAACATAAGCACACTACAATGACTAAACAGCAACACTATTTGTGAGATTGTACGTTTTGTGATGCCGCTGATGGCATAACCAGCAACAATTCCTGAACACTTGGACACAGCTGACTGTATACACAAAGGTAATATGTAATTGCAAAAGGCAAAAGGAGACTTTTGTGACGTAACTGCACAATGAAAATCATGTACAAGCCATAAACTCTGCAAGATACAAACAGCAGATGTAGAACAAGCAGGAAACACTCCTGGGAAAATGAACAGGTCCTGCTCCTGTAAATAAGATAATCTGTGTTAGGAACAGATGAGATTCACCCTTTCTTTTGGGGATGTTGTGAGGATGGTAAAAATACCATGGATGCATGAGAAAAAAGAGGAAGAAAGATGCCACTTGAGTTTGGTCCCAGCTCACCTCATCAGAAAGATCACAAAACTGATCCTCAAGGCTGACTGCAACCATCCCTGCTGACTACATGGCAACAGCTCTGTGGTATTGTCTACACACAGCTAATGCAGGAGATGGTTATTACGGACCATTTGAACATGCAGCAATTATAATTAACAGTGTGTAAGAACTTATCGTTGGAAAATGTGTGTTGCTAATGAATGTCAGTCTTGTAGAACACTACTTTGATGCTGGCCTGATTTCTGTTTTTTAAATACTCCCATTACAGTCATAACCAACTCCCCAATATATATGTACATCCTGTATCTGTACACACACACACATATACTCAGCTGAAAAAGTCTCATGTGAAATTGCATTTTAGATTCTGTATATTTTACATAATAATTTAAAGGTAATAAGGTCCAGATTCATCCAAGCCAGGGTCTTGTGCGGTTTGAATCCTGGACTTCAGTATGTATCCATCCCCTCTAGGTATAGGGGCCATTCCTTAGCCACCTCAGCAGCAATGCTGATTTGATCCTCTCATCAACTCAGAAAGCAGAGAATTGTTTTAGGACCGCAGTATGAACTGGATCAATAAAATGAGTTTGGTTAAATAAAAAGACTCAAGAAGTTAAAATTAGTGTCTGGAGGCTAGTGAAGGCAGTAAGGGATTTCTCAGATCAGCTTTGCAAATAGAGAAAAAAAACCCAACAAACTACATCCTGAGTCACCACTGCAATAGTCTAGCTTTACATCAGAATAATATATTTGAAATCGTTTGGGATGCTGCGATTTAAAATTGAACAGTACAATGATTAATCGGGTCACCAACCTCTTCTCCCTTATGTCTCTAAAATGTTATTTAATTAAAACTGAAACGCCATGTGGGGTTCATCCCAGAGTATGGTTTCTAAGCACTGCATAAATAGGATGAAGGTATTATTTTATTGTTAGTAATGTTTCATCTATTCAGTCTTCCACAGTTTGCTGATGGCCAGCAATTCTCCTTTTCATGTGTAAACACCACTGAATGCTTTTCTAATGGACAGTTTCAGAAAGGTTTTCAGAAATTTTCTGTCAGAAAACTCCAATTCAATTTAATAAAAGGAAAAATAATTTTGACAAAACACAATTTTGAAACAAAAAAAAAAAAGAAAAAAAGGAATACAAGGGAAGACATCAAATTTTAATTTTTGGGTATTCCATTCCGATTTTCTATTTCAAGATGTGGTTTATTTTATATGAGAAAACAAAAATAACTGAACTGGAAGAAAACACTTCACATTTTAATCAACTCGTATTGTTTGTTGAGGGTTTTTTTAATTTATTTTGTTTTGTAGCAGAAAAAAAAGGAACTGATATGTTTCCTGAAAACAAAACCTCTTCTTCATAGTTCTCATCCTTAAACAGAGTTTTTAAAATTTGTTTTCTGAAATGTTTCTTAAGTGAGAAGTTCTTTGTGATTCAAATAATTTCTTATTTGTCTCTGAAATCCCTGTTTTGCTGGTTTTGGCTGGAGTAGAGTTAATTTTCTTCATAGTAGTTAGTATGGTGCTATGTTTTGGGTTTGTGTTGGAAACGGTGTTGATAACACAGGCACGCTTTACTTTTTGTTGAGCAGTGCTTACACACGGCCAAGGCCTTTTCTGCTGCTCGCATTGTCCCACCAGCAAATAGGCTGGGGAAGCACAAGGAGTTGGGAGGGGACAGAGCTGGGACAGTTGATTCCAAGTAACCGAAAGGATATCTCATAACATGTGATTCATACTCAGCAACAAAATGAGGGGGAAGACTGGCCAGTGTGTACTGTTGCTCAGGGACTGGCTGGACATCAGTCAGTTGGTGGTGAACAGTTGTTTTCAGTTGTATCTCTTGTCTTTCTTGGTTTTTATTTCTCTCTGTTATGTTCTTATTAATTACATTTTCATTTTACTATTTTATTTTATTTTATTTTGTTTTGTTTTGTTTTGTTTTGTTTTGTTTTGTTTTGTTTTGTTTTGTTTTGTTTCTTATCTCAACCCATGAGTTTTCTCACTTATACCGTTCTGATTCCCCCATACCACCAGCAGGGGGGAGTGAGTGAGCGGCTGTGTGGTGCTTAGTTGCCAGTTGGGGTTAAACACTGACACCTGTGTTTTTTTAAGCCTGAAGGCTGAGTCGGGAAAAGACTGAGGAAAGAAAACATTCTTTTTCCCCAGTTAAAATAATTCAATTACAGTGAATTAAGATGTGAATTAATAAGAAAACCAAGGCTTGGTATTACTGTCACACCACATAACTACATTAGGCCTCCAGAAAGAAAATGACTGGCATATGAAACCTTTGATGCATAAAATCAAGTCTGAGAGAGGAGGAGAAGGAGGCAGGAAGCCTTTAGCTTTTCTTTTGGAACAGGCTTATTTCTATAAATCAGTAGTTCTGCATCTGTAACATACTGGGGTGGAAGGGAGCACTGGGCCTTCTGAGACTTGGGTCTATTTCTAGCGCTATCAACGGCTTGACATGTGACCTTCCCAAGGTCAGTGCTTCTGTTTTCCGATCTGTTGAGCAAATAAAATTATACTGAATTCCATTGTAAAAGCCTCTGAGATGGTTGATAAAAAGAGGGAGAACTGGGTACTACTCTTATATAAGATTTGACTTTTCATGTTTTACCCCTCAGTAATGATGATAGTTACCTCAGTCACCATGTTTGTTCACCACAGATTTCAAAGCACCTTTGGGCTGTATAATTTCTTCCTCTTCCTCAGACTGGGACACTGAGGCACGGGAAAGAGGAATGAGTTGCCCAGAGTCGTGCCAGCAAACTATTAGTGGAGGCAGCAATAGAGCAGGTCTTTGCCTCGGTGGTGTGTTCTGCACCCTAAGAAGCATTTATGTCTCCATTATTAAACAATGGAAATGTGTTATAGTTAGTGAAAGCAAAGACATAAATTCTTACCTGCTTTTGTCCATTTAAATGATCCTTATGTTGCTCTGAGATGGTGCCATGAAAATGGATAAGAAAAGCATTAATTATTGAAAACACATTGTAGATCTATTATTCAAGCTGATGTGATTCAGTGGAATTACTTGTGCAAGCAATAGATTGAAAGTTTGGACACATTTTTATTCTTTTTTGGTTGAAAAAGATACTTTTAAATGCCTTGTGTAGATCTAAATGACACTGTGATGTGTGTTGTGTGAGTTAACTTACTCTCGTCCTGTCTCAACGTATGAGTTTTAATAAGAGGATGAAAATAATTTTTAATTAACTTTAAATTGTATGAATGTACTTAAACAAACTACTTCAGTCAGTTAAATATGTTGCAGAGTGACCAACTATTTCAACCCTTTTCTTGTTTGCAATCTCTAATGTTTCAGGAAAGAATGAAATAAGCAAGCAATCAAAATACAAACGGGTCACATTAGTAAAAGTGCAGTACTGTATTACGTATTGATCACACTACACAGGAGTCAAGTCTTGCAGGATGTTGAGAGTTGTTGTAACAAGTACTTAAAACAATAATGCTGGAATCTGTTCCAAAAAGAAAAAAAAAATGTGCTGACGTTAGAATATGGTGCAAATGTTACTACTTCTTATTAAGGGCTTTAACATTACACTAGTACTTTCCCTGCTGTAGCTGACCAAAAGAACAAATATTTCTCACAGCTCCAGTTAATTTCACTGTAATATTTTTCTCCAGCCTAAGTGTATGTCTGTTATCACAAAGAAAAAAAAAATAAAAAAAATCTGTGTACTTCAGTGCTGCAGTGCTGAGCACTGCAATGCCAAACTTAAGAAGCAAAAGCCTGGAGTGAAATCCCAGTCCCCAGGTCAGGCAACCAGTCATCTCACATACTGCACTGGGAAAGGCAGAAATCAGGCCTTCACATCAGGATCGACAGCACTGAAGATGCAGCTCGGAGCACATTTCAGTGAAATGCTGCAATGGAATCTCGGTTCACATTCTGGGATCATGGCTGCAGCAAAACCATCTCACTCCATCTGGGCTCCACAACTTGAAATTTGCCCCTAAAAAGAGAACCTACTTCTGTTGTAGCAAACTTTTACTTTAAAAGTATGTGAGAGAGAGAGAGAGAGAGTGTGTGTGTGTGTGTGTGTGTGTGTGTGTGTGTGTGTGTGAGAGTGAGTTTTGGGATGAGAGAAATAAAGCTGAGGATGACTCAGCTCCCTATGTCTGTCCTCCTAACCAAAAGCATAGCGGGCAGAATGCACTTTCTCGGTGGAGACACAGAGTCAATTCACTGCTAGGTTGGGACGGGCTTAAGTCTGTCCCTTGACCTCCCTACAGCGCCCTTTTGCTTTGAAAGCATGCCACTCTACTATGCTGGATGCTACAGGCTTGTAGGGGGACGGGTGTGTGTGTGTGTGTGTGTGTGTGTGTGTGTAATGTGTCTATCTGTGTGTGTGAGAGAGAGAGAGAGAGAGAAAGGAACAGAGAAAGGAAGATAAAATAAAAAAGTCTGTGTGAATTCAGCCCTTCACCAAACAGCTATTTTGGACACTCTCACTAGTAAGGACAGTAGTTCTGGTCCTGTCCTAAGAACTGCACAGGTATTTTAATGATCTTAATGCAAGCAATCACAGTGGAAACTCAGATCAATATATATAGTTTAAATAAGAAGTTCTGGTCAGGAGCTTGGACTAGCCTACTCACTAAATACACCTCTTGCTTCCACATCATCATAATTTCAAAGTGAAATGACTACGTGGCTTTTATGCAGACTACACTCAGGCTAGATGCACAATCTGCCCACCTTTGCAACTCCTATTCACTTTTCTGACACCTAGAGTTTGAAGCTTTTAAGGCTAATCTTGTGACCTATTCAGGCCAGTGTTTCCAACTCAAAATTATAGCAAGGTCTGATGTATGTGCATACCGGAGAAAGAATATCTGTTGGTTTTGCTATCAACTCCGTCATCTAAACATCTGATGTATGAAATCTATTAGGTCAAGCTCAGCCTCATATGAAACCACAATGCAAGCAAGTCCTCCCAGGGCTCTGCGCACCCTGGTGGGTGCTGCAAGCAATAGCCTGTTACTGATGCTCTCCCACTGCCTTTCTCTGGTTCAAGGGTTCTCAAAATTATTTTTCTTGTAAAGTGAACAGCTGCAGCAAGAGGGCTGGTAGCCTGGTGTTTGAGGGTATGAGCCAAGAAAGAGGAACATGTGGGCTGTCTCTTACATTGCAAAGGATAGAGAATTTTTATTTTCTCATCCTGAGTCAGTCTCCAGTCTCCTACCCACTAGATAGAAGGAGGCAAACCACTTCTCTAACTTTCTTTTCTTTCTTTTTTTTTTTTTTAATCATCATCATCCACCACTGCATCATTTTGCAAAGCTCCATCTGGTGAACACATCACAGTGAGATTTGGAACATGCTCACACTTCACTGCCCTCAGGAAAATTAAGTATATCTAGTTTCAGAAACCTTGTTAGGCCTAGATACAATTTAGGTAGAAATCCAGTAGTTCTGTGAAGCCTGGCCTGTGAAACATACTGAAATAGAAAATTCTGGGAGGAGATCCTTGTACTAGGTTAACCCTTCCTACCCTTCACAGAACCAGAGAATCACAGAATATTAGAGGTTGGAAGGGACTTCGAAAGATCATCTAGTCCAACCCCCCTGCCAAGGTAGGGCCATCTAGAGCACATCATTCAGGAACGTGTCCAGTCGGATTTTGAATATCTCCAGAGAAGGAGACTCCACAACCTCTCTGGGCAGCCTGTTCCAGTGCTCTGTCACTCTCACATAGGATTCTTCTTTCCCAGATGCTAGGCTCTACACTTGCCTTTGGTGAATTTCATTTAGTTCTTAGTTAAAACCAGATAATCAGAAGTGGTTAATGTAATTGTATGCATCAGAAAGCATAGTTTCTGCAGGAGTTGCATTAATATATTGAGGCACTTGTGCTAACTTTTACTCCCGGCATAGCCAAAGCTTGAATAAAACCGTAACGAAATAATAATCCTACGACTTTTCTATTTGCTGAGTCCATCGTAATTTCTAGTGCATATATGCACAGACCCCTTTATATACATATGTATATATATGTGTGTGTGTACACACACACAGAGCTACACGTCTACCGTGTAGGATGTCTTTATTGTGATTATATCTCCCATAGAAATAATGAATATGATTTTGTAGCACATAGCACAAGTATTGCAAGAAGGGTCTCTACAGTAACAGATTTTTGTTCTGTAGAAACTTTGCAAATGCTCTGAGTTCTGCTTTGCAAGATCTACAATGTTATATGAGGCAACTATTTTTTAACATGTTCTGATATAGCACAAATACACCCTTAACCAGTGTTACTTGCATAGTCATAGCAACAGGGAGATGGGAGATTACCAGTTGGGAAAATGTAAAAGTATCCCTGTATCTTCTCCTATTTCAAGGTATTTTCCATATTAGGAGTAAAACCGCTCATATTCAAAAGGCAACTGTGATGCCCAAGCTAACTTGCTTGTGTCTGGTTAAATATGGGACTTCACACTTAGAAGAAAGGTGTAAGTAGAAGGACATTGTCTTAGGCTTCTAGAAGTTGCAGAGGTGAACAGGGGGTAAAAGACATCAGATAAGGAAAGGAGTCAAGGGAAATAGACTTGGGTGCTCTTTCCCCTATCTGATCTACTGGATAATTTGGAGGGCATAATGTGAGCTCTGGTTATTCGACCTGTGTATGGATTGTAAACTGGGATGCATATGCTGAATTTTAAAGACCCAAATTAATTGGTACTTCAGTGCTGCGTGATCTCTCACTTTACCACACTCTCTACATAAAAGAGTAAAAAATTTCACTCAGAGAGATCCTGATCAACCTGATCCAGGAGTAGGTATTTCTTTAAAACACTTAGAGGCAGGCCTCTTCTCCTAAGATACGTGTTTCCAAGTGTAATTCAAGAAGATGATGAAATCCTAGTAACCTAGGATTATGGCACTGACTAACAATAGATTGATTTCCTGGTCCTGACATACCTTTACTGTGTAACTTGACTTACAGAACCATAACTTGCCCAGGGAAGTGGTCACAGTACCAAGCTTGACTGACTTCAGGCAGCATCTGGACGATGTTCTCAGCCATCTGCTCTGATTGGGCTGGTCCTGCGTGGAGCCAGAAGTTGGACTTGATGATCCTTATGGGTCCCCTCCAAATCGTGATATGCTATGATTCTATGATAACTTCAGATAGCATATCTAAAGTGGATGATGCCTCTTTTCTTCCTGACTTGTCTTCTAGATGCTAACCTTTGCATTGCAGATGCTCACTCAATACATATGTCTTAATATGAGACAATTTTGCAATATAGTTCCAAAGTATACATCTGAAAACACAATGGGTTCCTTATCGAAATATTCTTTTGGAAGTTACATACCACCCATAAACACTCTTACATCTCCTGGCACATTTTTTACCTTTTTTTCTTTTATTCACTCTGAAATTCTAGAGCCCCAGATGGCTTCCACTAGTTCCTACCTCTCAGCAGATCCCTTGGAAGAAGCAAGCAGTTTGTCCTTCATGCTTTGACAACAGGTCATTGTCTCCTTCCTCTTATTTAATTCATTTTTATTTATTTAATATCTTGTTAATGTTCAGGTCCTCTGGTTGCATTTTGATTGTTTTTACGGTGCCTGAGCAATTTTAATAACACAAAGGTAAAGATGCTCAGAAGCTTTTTGTAAGGTGGGAGGAGCACAAGCTCCTGCCCCACATCCCAGTGAGCGTTCACCAGGCTCCAGATTTTCATCCTTTCCTCACAGAGATCTTGTTGCTGCTGCTGACACCCAGTGAGTGGGTCCCCTACCTTGAACCCCTCTCTGACTCTTGCCCCTTCCCCTGACTCTCCCACCTCCCTCCACAGAGTTTCCTGGGGGCTTTCCAGCCTCCAGCTCCCTTTGCATTTCGAGTCTACAATTTTTGATCCACGGAAGGTTTCCAGTCAGCCTAGCACCGCCCCGCCCCCCCACCCCCGACATCACCGAGAGACAAAGTCAAAGAAACTGTCAGGAGAAATTAATTAATGCGCCTCAACGTGGCGCCAAGTTTCCTTTTCCTCTTTTTTTTTTTTTTTCCTAATGAAACCACTAATATATTTCTTGTGGTGCTTTCTGTCTCAGTGGCATTTTACCTCTTCTGGCCCATTCGTAATTTATTGGGCAGGTTTTTTCAGGGACAGGATTTCTCTCTTTTTGTCCGTTTCGTTTCCTTCTCCCGTCCCG